>CM062518.1:9782735-9952984 GCA_031439585.1 Pterocarpus macrocarpus
TAGAAGATTTCGGGAAAGTGCTGATAAAGAAAAATTTGTATCTCTCTTTCTCTATAGAAATTGAATTTGGATGATTTAGAATGATCTTGAAAGATGAGAAGATCGCCAACTTTGCTGTTTACCACCAATTCTACTTTAAAAAGATTCTAGAAGAAAAATTAGTTGCAAGATTAAAATGCACATCTGTCTAGATGCTATCTTGCCTAACCTTCGCCTAGTATTTCACCAATATCTTGAGCTACAAAAGTCAGATTGAATGGTTCTTGTGGCATTTGAAAGATAACTTAATTCTCTACAACTTTTATTTGATGAACAAAGACTAGTTCCAACTGTAAAGATCTCTATAGTGCCTGCAAATTGACGGTCTAGATCTGACCTTGCATCAAAACTCAAATTGGGGTTTTCTAACCTAGTTGTAATACAACCAAGAGTTAGTTAGACCCATTCTATTTACCCTAGGTTGCACCCAACATCAAAAGAAAAGGAGAACATTCTCATAATCCTAATCTCTAATTTAAATAGTGGATATTAGAGGCTATAGTGGGTTCCACACACTTACACACTATCATACTTTGAATCCTTGTTTTGGAGAGCACAAGGAAGTGGAAGCTTTGGGGAAGAGATCGACACACCATTGAGCACATCTTTTCTCATTTCTTCTCCTTTCTTATGTTTATGGTATTTGTTTCTTTATTGAGTACAAATATTATATCCATGAGTGGCTAAAACTCTTATTTGCTAGGGCTAAGATGTAGCATATGTGAATGATGATGTATTGACTTTAGTTTGATTTTATTTGAATATTATCTATTTATATTGAGTTTTTATTTCTGTTTTGAATACTTTCCTGGGCTTGATCACCCATAGGGATAAATCTAGGGTTATGTGGACTATGCGTAATCTAGGTACACACTTAGATTATGGAATAAAAACTGTTATCTATCTATTTGTCTATGAGCAATGAGAGATAATTGCGAGACATTAGTTAAAGGGGAATCATAGAACATTAATTTCTCTTGCAGTAGAATTCAATGTCATCAAAGTCCAGTTATCTTTTAAGGTTTAAAATAGGAATTGTATATGAGAAGAATCCACTACTAATCACTTCAAGATCCTTATCCTTCAATTAAATAGATAGATTAAAATAAATTCCAGAAAGTCAATAACCTTAAGGAGTTAAGCGAAAGTGACCTCCTAGCATGCTTCTCCATCAAATTCTTAAACCTTTACTTGCAATTAATTGTCTTTTCTTTATTTTGCTTGCTTATTGCCTACAATCATTCTCATATTACATTCTATTAGCCTATAGAGATTCTATTTGGCGATCGTAGTAGTTGGTTACTTTAATCCTTGTGGGAATGATATTCTACTCATTACTTATTACCTGCTTGGCCTGGTGTAACATCCTCAAATTTTTGTCGAGCTAAATTACCTCAATAACCCTGGGTAATTAGGTATTTAATGAGAAATTATGAGATTAAAGTTTAATTAAGGGATTAACGAAGTGTTTATGAGTCAACTCTAATGAGAAAAGTCAAGAGAATGCTTAATCGAGATTAGATAACCTCTAATTGAGCAAGTTAGAGCCTTAATAGTTTAATTAAGCACTAATCACCCTTAATTAGCTTAATCGAGTTTAATTAAGGATAATTAAACTTAATCGCAAGATTAATTTTTCTTAATCATGTTCTTGTGTGTTAATCACTAATCCTTGCTTAATCATGTTAATTAAGTTGCAAGAGCACTTAATCACATGATTAAATTCAAATTTAGGCAACTAGACAATAAAGTAAAGAGTGATGTCACTAAAGCATAAAGCATTAGACAAGAGTGCTTTATGTAAGAGTGAGTACTTGATTTGTTCCCCCATCATCCAATTTGTCTCCCTAAACCTTAATTAACTCAAAATAACACAAAAATATCTCCCCCCATCCTCGTGTATGTTACGGCTACTACAACAACACACACACACACACACACACACACACACACATACACACACACACACATTTTCATTTTGTATCATCTTATTCTCTCTCTAAAACTGAAATCCTCCAACTTCTCTCTACACTCTTCTTCTTCTTCTTCTTCTTCTTCTTCTTCATCTTCTTCTTCCTTTCTCCACCCCCACTATAACCAAAACTCTCATTTAGCCCTTCAAAGACCACATCCTTTGGTCTTTGGAAACAAGATCTAACACTACACGACTCATTTTCAAGAGAACTCAAGAGCTTCTTCTTCCTCCTTCCAAAGCCACCATTTTCACCACCTTGAGGAGCCACCATCATCTTCATTTTTCACCTCCAAGATCATGCCATCTTCACCCTAGGTAGTGATCTTCACTCTTCTATTTTGTTTACTCAAGAAAGCTTGAAGCTTGGTTCCTCTCATGGCCAAGATCTTCAAGTGAAAGTTTGAGAAAATCTTTCATGCTCTTCATGAGCAAAAGTTTCTATTTTTGGTAAAATATGTCCATGTTCTTGTTCATGAGTGTTCTTGATTTTTTTTGAAAAGTTCCTTTCTTTAAGTGCTTTAAAGTTTCCATTTTCCTTTCTTGATGCATAAGATCTTGGTGTTTTTGGTGGTATTTGGGTTGAAAGTTGTCTATCTTCTTATGATGATGCTTATGATTAGAAAAGTTGTCACCTTTATCATTTTCTCTTGATTTGACAAGACTAAACACATTCTTGGTGCATGAAATTTCAAAAAGTTTGTTACTTGCAACCTTGAAAGTGGCGCAAGTTTTGTGATTCCTTAAAGTTTTATTTTGTCTTGTGTTGAAGATAAGAATATATGTAAAAGTCTAAGCTTTTTGGAATATGAAGCCTTTTTAAGTTATAGAAATGATATTTTGTCACTTTATGTCTTAAAAGATTGACTCTTGGAGCAAATCCTTTCATAAAGTTTTAAACTTTAATCAAGAAGGCAACTTTAAGTCATAAAGTTATAAGCTTGCACTTTAGTCTTGTAAAGGTGGAACCTTGAGGTGAATATATTGAGTAAACTTTTAAGCTTTAAGCAAGAATGTCACTTTTGAGTCATAAAAGTATTAACTTTTATAAAGATCAAGACTTTCTAACTTTAAGCTAATGTTTCATATCATTAGTTCATAAAATAGGAATCTTTTAGACTTTAAGACAACTTTAAATCATAAAGTTGAGACCTTGATGGTCTTAGGATAATTAAAAGTGTCAACTTTTATGAAGAACAAAACTTTTACTTCAAAAGTTAGTATCTTGTATCATTATTTCATAAAGATTTAATCTTTAAAACAAGAGCTTAATTTGAAAGGCATTTACTTTCTTAAAGAATGAAACTTTATAATCTCTTTATAAAGAATGATAACTTCAATAATATTTAAGGTAAGCTCTTGTTATGTTAATAATAAAAGCTTGAAACTTTGCAATATGAATAAGTTAAAAATCACCCTTGGTAATTAGTGAACATGGTGTTGTTGGGTTCATGAGTATGGTTATACGTTGTCATGACCCAAGGATTAGAGGGATCTCGAACTCCTTGGGAACAGAATTATGATTAGGGCTTCTGAGCATATTATGAACCTAGGAATCACTAAGTGCACTATCTCAAGGAAAGGAAATAATCACCTCACTTAGTTAATTTGAACAACTATTCCATAAGACACGTACTCAAGTAAAAAGTAAAGTCCTATAATAACTAAGTAACTAAAAGATTTCACACCCATTCATTTTCACTATGTGCTTCTCTCATGGGTAACCACGGGAAATTATATGATGACTCATAAGATGTCTTACAAAGAATATCACAACTATAAACCCCTTTAGGGTATGAATGTATGATGTCATTCGACATGATGAATGACAAGTTTGATTGAGCGCTGTCTCATGATTAAATGATTAGTGTGATGACATGATATGGACTTTGGTTGAAAGTTTTATGATTGGCATTTTGGGGAAACTCTGGTCTAGCCGTCAGGCTGCTAGATTTCTGTCAAAATTAGGAAATTAGTCATATCATTGCATGTGTCTGGTCAAAGAAGTACTATACATGTAAAGTATAATGATAAAAAAAGAAAGAATGGGATATGACCCCTTGATCACTTCAGGGAAGTAAGAGACGGTGATCCACAAAGACTCAAGAAACCTCTATGGAGAAGGCAAGGGTAACATAGAGGACCCTCTAACTTAGAGGTAACCAATATCGGCTTAGTCTGATTTGGTTAGTACTGCATGACGACGGTCACGGAATGAGATCATGTCCAAAAGCAATCTATTTCAAAGGAAAAGTAAAGAATGTTAAGCACGTGGTAAAAACGAAAGTAAAGTCAAAGTAGAACCCTGGTTAAGTCTATGAGGTTACATGTCAGTTCATGTATTTATATTGCCCATATGCATTATGAATGTTTCTTCTATGCTTTCGCATGTATGTTTACTTATGATGTTCTGGTTATGATGCTAAGTTTAAAAATAATCCGTTTCGAGACTTAAGTTTTCAAAATCATTAAAATTGAGCCTATATATGCCCACCATTTTTATAACTAAACCTGAGGTGGTTGGCGATCCTACTGAGAAATCTAGTATTTCTCATTCCTACGTTTCTTTGTCGTTGTAGGCGTCGGGGCACAGTGGTGATCTTCGTTGAGTTCCTAGTGATGCATTAGTACTTTTGACCCGGTGTTGAATGCATCTGTACTGACTGCTCAGGCAGGGATGCGGGTCTACATGTTCCATAGCCGCTAGTTCTGTGCATTTGTGATAAGTCCATTTTTCCGCCCTCATGAGCCGTTCGAGGACATTACCATGGATGACGTCTACCCGCCTTTTCATCTTCCGAGGTACCTGATGGATGGGGATTCCGACTCTGACACTCGGTTGACATCGACTGCTTTGATAGAGACGGATCCTTCAGAGTCATCATACCCGACTTATTCCGTGGGATCCTACCGTTCGGAGCAATCTCAGCCTTCGGTGATTCACCTATCTTTCGATTCTTCTACTTTGTCTGTTGACCCTGCTCCACACCCAGTTCGCGGTTGTGGGTTCATTCGTACCCGTGCTGTACCCCGTGTGCATGGACGTGCACGAGGAGGAAGATGTGGAGATGATGTTGCCAGTGGTTTTGGAAATGGATACCTTCTGTTCAATAGATGACTTGGATAGTGCACTCAGAGCCGATCATGAGGATAGCCCTTTTTGGGTGGTGATTTTAGGGTTTTCATTTGCTTGGACATGAATGGGTGGATGAGATTTCAGATATATTTTCCTTTCCTTGTATTTAGTTAGGTTTATTTTTTAGGGCCGATAGTAGATACCGAACCCATGACTATTTATGTATGACTCTTAGTATTATTATCTTAATTATGATGGCTATGGAGTGAATGTTATGTTTATCTAAGTTATTGTTATTCCTGTCGCTTCTATTTATTTTATTCGCACCGTATGTATGAGATAATGATGTTTATATTATACGTTCACGATGCGCTCATGGCTCTTGGTTTTCGAAATGGTTTATTTGTTGTTGTTCGAAAACAAAAAAAAAAAATTACCCCTATTTTCACTATAAAGTATTTTTCAAATGGTAACCTTAGTTCCGCAAGCAAAGATAACAACTAGTAATCCCATAATATGACTTAAGCATAGTATGGGACTATTAGGGTGTTACATTTTGTTATCAGAGCAGTTTGTCCTTAAAGAGCCTAGGGATGGATTGACTATGCTTCTAAGCATACGTGTTAGTTAAGTCATGCTTTGAGTCTTGTCTATATGATAGGACGTAGAGATTAGACATGCACGATTGTCTATTCTAAATATGGTTAGTTGCTGGTTTGCTCAGCGTAAATGTTTGCCTGATCAACTCAATATCTTCTATTTTGTGTATCAGGAACTAATGGCATCAGGGAGATGTGGTAGGCCCCGTAACGAGCCGAAAGGTCCCGAGGAAGTCATGGTGATGCTCCGTGAAATGGCTGCCGCCATAAGGGAGCAAGCTGTTGCTACTCACCGCATGATGGAGCAGATGGAGCAAAGGGATGAAGAGAATCTCGCAGGGCATAATGGAGGAGTTGAGGTAGATCTTGAAGACCTCAAGTTTGCTGAGTTCAGGAAGGCAAATTTGCCAAGCTTTAGAAGGACATACAACCCCAACCGAGCTGATGAATGGATCAATGCCATTGAAAAGATTTTCACGGTGTTGGCTTGCACCAAGGAGCAGAAGGTAGCCTTTGCTACCTACATGTTGAAAGCTGATGCTAAGTTCTAGTGGGTAGGCACCAAGAGGCTGTTGGCAGGCGCCCAGACCCATATCACCTGGGAGATTTTCAAGTCACACTTCTATGAGAAGTATTTTCTCGCATCCGTAAGGATTGCAGAGGAGTTGGAATTCATGAGTCTACGTCAAGGGACCATGCATGTTGTTGAGTATACTGCTAAGTTCGAGGAGCTATGCAACTTCTTGACGATTTATCAAGGGAACCCTGATGAGCGCTGAAAGTGTGTCAAGTTTGAAGGGGGATTGCATGAGGAGATACTGGCATCTATAAGACCCATGGAGATCCGTGACTATGCTGCACTAGTCAACAAGTGCCATTTGGTGGAGGATTACAATTGTAAGCTGTCTGTGGCCATGTCCGAAGCCTACAAGAAGAAGTTGGCATTGCAAGGGCAGAAGTTCAAGCCCCAACCCATGAAGAAGCTATTTCAGGGAGGAGGTTGCAAAGGAAAGCAACCCCAGAAACCTACTTGGAATCCACCTTAGCCTGTGAATGGTCAAGCTTGCCCTAAGTGTAGCAAACACCATGGAGGACGCCCGTGTTTAGCTGGCTAGAATGCATGTTTCCGATGCGAAAAGCCTGGGCATATGGCTAGGGACTGCACAGTCAAACTGATGATCGCTGCCAATAAGCCCCAACACCAAGGAAGGGTCTTTTGCCCTTAATGCTGAGGAGGCTACTTAGTCCGACAATCTGATCTAAGGTAAGTGCAAGGTTAACGATAGAACCTTAACTGTACTGTATAACTCTAAAGCTAGAAACTCCTTTATTTCTCATGATTGTGTAGATAGAGTAGGATTGTCTGTGTCTGAATTACCTTATATGTCAATTGTTTCTACTCCTACTGGGAAACCAGTTAAGACTCGTCATTGTTGTTTGAATTGTCGATTCCAAATTGATGGTAGGTCTTTCATAGCAAATTTGATTTATTTGCCTTGGGTTTGGATTTGATTCTAGGCATGGATTGGCTTTCGGCTAACCATGCTATGATAAATTATTCTAAGAAATATATTGTTCTTCCTCCTATACCTGTTAAGCCTGTTGAACCTATTAGTTTGTTTTTGAATTCTGTTAAGATAGGGAGTAGTGAGTCCAATAGTCAGGGATATGTTCTCCTTATGGCAAGTGAAGTGGAACTCGAGCAGGTGTTGGAAGAGATCCCTGTAGTCAGGAAATACCCAGATGTGTTTCTTGACGACATACTCGAGTTTCCCTCGGAGAAGGAAATCGAGTTTTCTATAGAGTTAGTACCGGGAACGGGGCCAACTCTATAGCACCCTATAAGATGTCCCCAATGGAGTTGTCAGAGTTGAAGGGACGATTGGAAGAGTTGTTAGAGAAAAGATTCGTAAGACCTAGTATTGTTTGTGAAAAAAAAAGATGGGAGTATAAGGTTATGTGTGGATTATAGGCAATTGAACAAAGTAACTATCAAGAACAAATACCCTTTGCCTAGGATAGATGACCTCATAGACTAATTGTGAGGTGCAGCTGTGTTTTCTAAGATTGATCTGAGATCGGGATATCATCAGATAAGAGTGAAAGAGGAAGATATACCTAAGATAGCTTTTTGGACAAGGTATGGGCATTATGAGTTTACGATGATGACGTTTGGTTTGACTGATGCCCCTATTGTTTTCATGGATTATATAAACAGAATTTTTTAGACCTTACTTGGATAAGTTTGTAGTTGTTTTCATAGATGATATTCTCATCTATTCAAGAATAAAGAGGGAACATGAGGAACATTTGAGGGTTGTGTTGGGAATCATGAGAGAAAAGAAGCTTTATGCTAAGTTATCTAAGTGTGAATTTTGGATGGAGGAAGTAAAGTTCTTAGGACATGTGGTATCACAAGGAGGTATCGTCATGGATCCAAGTAAGATTGAGGCTACGATGAATTGGGAGAGACTAACCTCGGTAACCGAGATAAGGAGTTTCTTAGGTTTAGCCAGTTACTATAGTAGGTTTATAAAAGGATTTTCCCAGATATCCTTACCCTTAACCAAGTTAACAAGGAAGGATGCCCCATTTGTGTGGACTATGGATTATGAGAAAAGCTTTCAAGAGCTAAAGAGAAAGTTAACCTCAACCCCAGTATTAGTGCTGCTTGACCAAAGTGGACCATTTGAGGTTTATGTGATGCCTTTAGGAGAGGTTTAGGTTGTGTCTTGATGTAGAATAGGAATGTGGTGGCTCTAGGCGGTTGAAGCATCATAAAGTAAACTACCCAACCCATGATTTAGAGTTAGCAGTTGTAGTGTTTGCCCTGAAAATATGGAGGCATTATCTGTATGGAGTGACGTTTCAGGTGTTTTCGGATCATAAGAGTTTGAAGTACCTCTTTGATGAAAAGGAGCTGAATATGAGGCAAAGGAGATGGATGGAGTTTTTGAAAAATTATGAGTTTGGGTTAAACTTTCATCCTGGGAAGGCCAATGTAGTGGCTAACGCTCTAAGCCAGAAATCTTTGCATGCGTCATGGATGATGGTCAAGGAGGATGAGCTAGTAAGGAGATTTAGAGACCTTAATCTTGGAGTAGTGTTGACCCCCCATAGCTTAAGGTTGGATCAGCTTAGGGTGACGAGAGATTTCAAGAGTCAAATTGCTTAAGCCCAAAATAAGGAAGAGGATTTCCTAAAAGCCCTAGCATTGGTGGAAGAGGGAAAGTTGAAGGGTTTTGCTTGAGGTACAGATGGACTACGGAGGTTTGAAGGAAGAGTTTGTATACCTACAAGTGGTGACCTCCGAATAAGGATTTTGGAGGAGGCTCATAAGAGCCATTTCACCATACACCCTGGTGTGACAAAGATGTATCAGGACCTTAAGAGGATGTTTTGGTGGTCGGGATTGAAGAGGGACATTGTGGAGTTGATGAGCAAGTGTTTAGTCTATCAAAAGGCAAAGATTGAACACCAAAAGCCTTCGGTATGTTGCAACCATTGGAGATCCTAGAGTGGAAATGAGAAAGCATCTCTATGGACTTCGTGATGGGTTTACCCAAAATGCAAGCTGGTTTTGATGCTATATGGGACAATTGTTGATAGATTAACCAAGTTTGCTCACTTTCTACCCATTCGAGCCACTTATCCTTTGGAAAAGTTAGCCCAACTATATGTTCAAGATATAGTAAGGTTGCATGGTGTACCTTCAACTATAATCTTGAATAGAGACCCGAGATTTATCTCTAGATTCTGGGGAGTCTTACAAAAAGCATTTGGGACAAGGCTTTGCCTAAGCACAACTTATCACCCCTAGACGGATGGACAATCAGAGAGAACTATCCAAACTTTAGAGGACATGTTCAGAGCTTGTGTGTTAGACAATCGAGGAAGTTAGGAAAGATACTTAGCCTTGATCGAGTTTGCCTATAACAACAGTAATCATGCAAGTATTTGTATTGGCACCCTATGAAGCTTTGTATGGAAGGAAGTACCAATCTCCCCTATGTTGGTTTGAATCGAGTGAGCAGAGCCTATTAGGACTTGATCTTGTGAGGCAGACCATAGAGCAAATAAGAAGGATTAGGGATAGAATCCTTCCGGCCCAGAGCCGTCAAATGAGTTATGCAGATAAAAGGAGAAAGCCTCTAGAGTTCCAAGAAGGAAAATATATGTTCCTGAAAATCACTCCTATGACTAGTATAGGTAAAGCCATGAAGGTCAAAAAGCTAATGTAACACCTTATCAGATAAAATACTATGCTTAAGTCATAATATATTACCTAATAAGTTATTACATGGGGTTACCAGATTACATTACATTCTGATTCAATAATAGTTATCCATAGAACGTTAATTGTTCAATAAACCATTCAATTTGTCGGTGAATTCTGCATCAGAAATAATAAATCAATAAATAAAGAAAATCTGCAGAATAAACGGAACTATCTAATTGCATCATATATATATGCACACTAGATGTCACTTTTCCAAGTTTTCCAAAAGTACATAACTGGTACAGGGTATAACAATGAGGCCGCTAAAACAAAGTAACACTGGCCTATCGCTACAATCAGAACCCTATCTGGTCTCCATGGGACATTTCATTTACCAACCATCTACATATAACATCCACCAAGCTACCGCCTATGGTCCAAAAATGCCAAAAGAGAGCCATCCTATACATATCCTACTACTGCGCTGCACAGGCACTCTAGATGGATTTCGAGGAAAGAAATCCATTCGCCATACCGGTATCAGCGGAAGTGTAGTCCACCCTCGGGGCAGAAGATGAGGAAGACGAGCTTGTCACCTCCGACGGATCCTCCTCAAACAGTTAGGCAGAGGGGATCTGCTACAGTGGTGAAGCTGGCGGAGCTTGGGAGCTGCTACTGCTACCGGTGCTGTTGCTATGGGTGGAGGTGGGAACGGATGTGCCATGTGGAGAGGGATGGCAATATAAGGGACGGCAGGGTCGAATAGCGAATGCTTGAGTGGTACAGAGTCTCTCTTAAAGAAGAAACAAAGGCGAAACTGACATCTACCAGATATATACACAGACTTTAAGAACGGATCGAGGTGAATATGGAACTTAGGGAACTCGATGGACAGGACGCTCGTTGCCGTGTTCTCCATGATCTGAGAATGATGCGAAAACATACAGTAGGGTGCGAAATAAAGATTTCTCAGTAGGAATCCTCATTTTATATACATTTGTTATTGCCGTCATTCCCAGTTGTTTCGGTTTCTCCTTAATTTTAAATAGTACGACATAATGGAAATATTCCACTTAAATTCTTATTATAGAAAACATATATCGAAACAAAATAAATTTTTAAATTGGAACAATGAGAATATAGTCAACAGATATGTTATAATAAATAAGATAGGAACCATAGGTAAACCACAGCGTATCATGAGAAATAAACAGACAACTATAACAATCAATTAAGAATTATCATATAGTGTATATAAATGTGCAAATTGGAAAATGCATCTTATCTTTGAAGACTTTTGCCTCCTAAATCTTAATTTCCATCCTTGGTCCCCTGGGAGTTATTGGCCATATACTCCTGGATAATAGTCCGCTTTTCAGGACCGAGCTCGTTCCTATACAAGATTGTCGGGTTTTCTTTCCCGGACCTTCCCACTGATCTATTCCCCTTAAACTTATTTAGGGGCTAACCCAAGTAATATGGAATCCTTTATGATATTCATGAATTACATGCGCAACTAATTTTATCCTTTCAAATATCATGTATTCATGCAAGTATAACTCACCCAACATATGAATTCCTTGCTGAAATTTTGGCAGCATAACGGATCGAGTCCGCTTCCTCATGAATAGTGCCAAACTACCAGTACAATCATTCAAACATGCAGCAATTATATATTCACAATATCATTCATCAAGGTTAATACCAACATCAATAGAGCTTTCTGTTTATTTCATCTTATTCTGCCCGAATTTTATATACTCTACTTTTAGTCCAATTCAACTCATTTAAATCTAGATTTTGGATATGTCATAACTCTATGTGTCTAGCTTCCAGCCCTTTTGGCCCCATCTCATTTTGATTTATATAACTCAAGTTATTAGTATTTTACTTCAGACTGCCCTATTCTTAGCCAGAATTGCACCCTTATAAGAGAAAATTCACCAAAAATAGAAATCTAGGTTAAATCATACGAAATTTATATCAAATTAATAGAACAAGCTTTCAAATGAAATAAGTTGCATATCATTTGCATGAGTATATTCTGAGATATAAGCCCTGTAACTTGACCCTACTGGACTACCCTATTCCAGCTCGGTTTGAACTTAAGGTAAATTCATTGATGTGCTGGGAATAATTGGAAACGAATTTGACCCTAAAATTTTTATGCAATATTCCTTTATATGTTATCTTTCAAACAACGTTCGTTTAACTCAATTTAGAGTTGTGTAGGGTGAGTTACACCCATCTCAACTCACACTGCCCAGATAGGAATCTAGGATTCTAGGTCAAATTTCAAAATTTCATAACTAATTCTATACTAATCCAATGACCTTATATTTTATATTTATGTAAAGCCCTGAATGTCTAGTTTCATATAAAAATAGATTCATCAAATTTAAATGGCTGTAGGAGGAGACGTACACTTCGCCGTATAGACCATCGAGTAAAAACCCTAATAGCTTCTTGAAATCTCTCCATTCTTCAAGTTCTTTCATCCTAATTCCAATTCTAATTACAACATACATGCAAAATCAACCATAATCCATCATCATCACTCCAAATCACATCAATATCATGAGAAAAACAAGATCTCCACACAACCCCAAATCAAGGAAAACAAGAAGAGAAGTTGGATTCCTACCTTTTCTAGGTGTGATTCTTGCTAGATTTGTGTTTGAGATGAAGAAATCTTGATGTGGCTTGAAGGTTTGTTGGAGATGAAGATGATATAAGATGAGATGAGATGAGATAATGAAGGAAGGAAATGGAGAGGGGTAAGCCACATAAAAAGGCCAAAATTGCAAGGGGTAGAATAGGAAAAAAATGAAAACTTCTAAAGCAAGTTGCATTTGATTAGTGGATTTGTGTTGGTTATTCAATTCGATTTGGCAGCCCATATGGAGGGCTGAGATTGTGCCATTTGCATGGGTAAGTTGGCTAAATCTTGGCCATCCATCCTAGGGTTCTCACAGTATAATTTCTATTGATCCGGTTTCAACAGTTTAAATTACCGAAACCTTACCGATTTATCTTAAATCGGTAAACCGGTTTTAGAAAAATTCTTTGAGGTTTCCTATGTTCCTAACCTAATTTCCTAAATTCTAATCCTTCTAAATCACACTTAATTGGCTTTAAATAAATGCTCAATCGAATTCTATTTAGTCACAATTGTTTGATAAAAATCAAACAACTCGATTGAAAACGATAAAATTTTTCAGACGTTACATTTCTACCCTCCTAAAAAAATTTTGTCCTCAAAATTTAGTACCTGAGAATAATTTAGGATACTCCTTCCTTATATCGAATTCTAATTCCCATGTACAGTCCGCTGAGTCTTCGTCTCCCCATGCCACCTTCACTAACTTTACGGCTTTGTTCCGAAGGTGTTTGATGCTCTTGTCCACTATCCGTGTTGGGGGTACATGAAAAGTTAAGTCATCCCTTAATTGGATTGATTCAGGTTCCAAGAAGTGAGTAGGGTCAGGTTGGTATTTTCTGAGTTAAGAAACATGGAAAACATCATGAAGGTTTGACAGATGCGGACGTAAGGCGACTCGATATGCAACTGATTCGATTTGCTTTAAGATTTGAAAAGGACATATAAAGTGAGGGCTTAGTTTTCTAAATTTAATAGCTCTACCTACTCTAGTTGTGGGTGTGATTTTCAGGAACACATGGTCTCCTTCTTGAAACTCCAAGGGCTTTCTCCTAACATCCGCGTAGCTCTTCTGATGGCTCTGAGTTGCAAGTATCTTGCTATGGAGTCTTTTGATCTGTTCTGTAGTTTGCTTGATTAACTCCGGTCCTAATTTGTACCAACATAGTGGAGATTAGCATTTCTGTCCATATAACGCTTCGTACGGGACCATGCCAATGCTCGCATGATAACTATTGTTATATGCAAATTCGGCCAATGATAAATATCGATCCTAGCTCCCGTGCTATTCCAATATGTATGCTTGCAGCATATCTTCCAAAGTCTGAATTGTTCACTTGGTTTGACCATCTGTTTGCGGATGGTACACAGTGCTTAAATAGAGTCTGGTGCCAAATGCTTTTTGGAATGCTCCCCAAAATCGTAAGGTAAACCTCGGATCTCGATTTGATGATTGTTGAAGGAATATCATATAGTCGCACCACTTCTTGAATGTACAATTGAGCCAACTTCTCCAGAGGATAATTTGCTCAAATAGGTAAAAAGTGAGCAGACTTAGTTAGTTTATCCATTATGATCCATATAGCATCATATCCAGAGGGTGTCCTTTGTAAGCCTATAACGAAATCCATAGAAATGCTCTCCCATTTCCATTCCGGAATCTCTAAGGGTTGTAGAGTTCCTGCCGGTTTCTAATGCTCTATTTTTACTTTCTAGCAGTTTAGGTATTTATTCACAAGACTCACCACATCCTTCTTGAGGCATGGCCACCAAAACATCTTCTTGAGGTCTTGATACACCTTGTTAATGCCAGGATGTATAGTAAACTCGCTCTTATGGGCTTCCTCCACGATCTTCTTCCTGAGGTTGTCCTCCTCAGGTATGCATATCTGTCCCTAATATCGCCATACACCTTTTGCATCTCGAGTAAATCCTGTTAGCTTTCCATATTGCACTAGTTGTACTGTATGCTGAAAGTCGTCGTTCCTTTGTTGTGCCTGTCGGATTTGGTCTTTGAAATTGCTGGTTATCTTAAGTTGGTTTAACTGTATGGCATTAGTGGTTATAGAGATTCCCAAGTTGAGGTCTCAGAAACTCTCTATAAGTTCCACCTCCTTGATTATCATCTATGCCACTGTTAAGGACTTCCTACCTAGGGCGTCTGCTACCACGTTTGCCTTGCCAGGATGGTACTTTAGCTCAAACTCATAATCTTTAAGAAATTCGATCCACCTTCGCTGCCTCATGTTTAATTCTTTCTGATCAAAAAGGTATTTCAAGCTTTTGTGATCAGAAAATACTTTAAACTTCACTCCGTAGAGATGGTGTCTCCATATCTTTAGAGCAAATACTAGTACCGCTAACTCTAAGTCGTGCATTGGATAATTTCTTTCATGAGTTTTCAATTGCCTAGAAGCATATGCGACGACGTTCTTGTCCTACATTAACACGCACCCTAATCCTTTCTTGGACACATCACAGTAGACTTCGAACGGTCCATGAGGATTCGATAGAGTAAGCACCGGGGCTGTCATCAACTTTTCTTTTAACTCTTGGAAACTCTGCTTGTAACACCCTAATAAACCCATACTACGCTTAAGTCGTATTACGGCGTTTTATTAGTTGTTACTTATGCTCGTGGAAACTAAACTTCACTTGAAATTAAATTACGCGGAAAATACGGTAAAATTTTTCTTTTTCTTTGAAATACGTTGTCACTTTTGGAAAGTAAAGCCTTGCACGAGAAGATAGAAATAAACGAGTGTATCGCTAAGATTTCAGTATAAATTGAAGGAACAAGGGATAAATTAAAATACCATGCATTCAAATTACTACAACAACCACATAAATATAATTAGTCTCATAATATCCAACGAATATATAAAAAGGGAACTCATGGTCATGCCATGGCCCAAAATCAAGGGTACACAAGTCTGACAAGGTCCAATACAAAAGGAAATACAACGGATAAGGAGTAATAAATGGAATAGGCCCACGTACACATAAGCTGACTTCTCTGTCCTTTCCACGCCCTTCGATCGGATGGACTCAGGTTCTCAAGTGTCTGGTCCCCCTCGCTCCTCGGCCTTGGGGAACACGAGGAGTGCTGATGATGCGAGGGTGCCTACTGATCACCTTGACGCGATGGAAACGACGACCCGGGGTATGGCTGGCCACGGAAGAACGTGCCTCGGAGGGGTCCTCCTCGGACTCGGCAGGGTGATACTCGAGGAGCGGCGGCGAAGCGGCCCTAGGAGTGGCCGTCGAGCTCACCTCTATCACGGGGATCTCCGGCGGGGGTGCGAACTCGGCTGCAGGCAAACCCGGCGACATCGACTCCATCTCGATGTCGGGTAATGGCTCGGGCGGAAAATCCCAAGGACCTAGGGGCTGTCCAAGGAGAGCTGAAGAGACGTCAACTGGGGCTGGCGGGTTTTCTGGCTCCTCTTCCTCAAAAATTTGACCCAGATAAAAATGTGTACGAACTACTGTGGTAGTCGTGGCCACAATAGCGTAAGTATCCCCGTCGTAAGCCCACTCATGGTGGGGAGGGTCCATGCTCCATTCCACGGGGTGAGCCATGAGTATCTGGTGACGAGACGGAAAAACAACTAGGGTGAGAAATAAGATTTCTCAGTAGGACTCGATCCTAACACGTAAGTTTCATCGTCATCGTCCCAGCCACTTCGGTTTTTTAAATAAAAACAGTGAGCATGCATCCAATTCAATTCTTAAATTTTCGAAATCATGAGTATCCGAAGCGGATTCAATTTTTAACATACCTTCTAATCATTTGTATCATAATAATCATAAGCACAAGTGTAATCGTATAAAACATGCATGTCCAAGCTAGAAGATTCTCTTAACTTCTTCCCTTTTTAGGGTTTTGGACCGAAGTCCCTTTTCTTTTCTTAACTTGACTTTATCTTTTCACCCACTAAACATAAGTGGTAATGAGCTCATACCGTGGCCGTCGCCACCATAGAATTTCGGTACTTACACTAGCTGGGTCATGCCATGCCTCATGTAAGACCTATCCCCTATACTCACACTAGCTGGGTCATGCCATGCCTTATGTGAGTCGTGGGTGAGGGGAAACTTAAATTAGGTTACCTTTCCTTTTGAAGGATCACTTACTCGAATTAAACTTCTTCTTATTTAAGCATTATGATGCAAAATATTTCTAAGTCCATAGTTCTTACAAAATTTCGGTAGCATAACGGCTAGACCGAAGCTTCCCAAAATTTTGCCAACAAGGAAACCAATATCGTAATATCATCAAGCATCATATCATATCATTCATTATCATATCATCATCATCATATCATCATCATCATCATCATCATCATAACATCATCATATCATCATGCTTACACATAAACATAGGCATATTCTCAAGCAACATTTTATGAGCTTAGCTTAATAACTTGGGTGCAAGCTTTTAATTGAGGTTGTCTCTTGTGTAAACTTCTTTTATTGGGCATAATGCCAATTTTGTCAAATGTCCTTTTTCATACTTTTTAAGTTGAATTATGAGGGTTCTCTAATGCTTAATGTAAGGGTATTAATGTCTTGAAGCTTATTTCTTCTTATTCTTTAACTTTTACCCTAACCAGTTTTACTTTTACAGTGGGGCAGTAACTTTGAAAATTCACCATAATTTCATCTTTTACTCGTTTATTTCGAATTTTTGTGTGGATATACTTCTCTGAGTCTATTTTTAAACAAAATAAACCCCACTTAAAAATTCATTTTGTAGCTTGAGTTATGCACATTTATTCTGACTATTCAGGATTGAAAGTTCATCTCGGGTCAGTGGCTTGTCCACTTCATTGGGAGTTCCTCACATGGAATCTGACAAAAACATGGGAGTGTTCTTCTATGTCTTAGCTTTCTAGAAAACTTGGTCCCACTCAAAAATGTTATGTATAACTTGAGTTATGTATGTTTTATTACCTACTGCCCGGACAGAAAGCCATCCAGGAACAGCAAGCTTTGAAAAATCATATCTCTCTTGTTTTAAGGCCAAATCTCACATATGTTATATGTATGAAAAGCTCTTTGAGTCTACTTTCATAGAAAATTAGTTTCGTTGCATTTTGAGTTTTTTAGCAATAAATATACTGCACGCTTTACAGACTGCCAGAATTCCAGATTCACTAGTTTTTAAGTTTTTCACTTCAAGCTTATGCAGAAATTGTTATATCACTTTAAATCACCATTTTCATGTTTTAACTCATCATCATACTCAAAGTTTTAGTCACCAAATCAGTATTTTGAAACAAAATAAAGCATGATACATAAAAACCACCATACCACAAAATCTTTTTTCAAAATAACATTTTCATCAAGGCAAGAACACTTATAAGGCAAGATGTGGCCATGAGACCTTGAAGCAAGTCCTAAAACCACCTAGCTATAAAGAGCTTAGGAGATTCTAGAGCTTGAAAAATACATGAGAAAGAAGAGTTAGAATCACTACCCAAAGTGTTTCTCTTGGAAGTTTGAAAAATGAAGTGGTTGGAGATGGCCTCCTTCTCCTTGAGCTTGATATGGGGGCTAGGTGAGTGTTTGTTTTGTTTCTCCAAGAACGAAAGAGGGTGGTCCTTGAAGAGCTTGTGAGAATGGTAAATGGAGATGAGTAGGAAGTAGTATGAGGGTTGGAAGAACACAATGAAGCTTGGAAGAAGATGAGAGTATGAGACTTAGAGAGAGGAGAGAGCTTGGTGTGTGTGTCTTGAGAGAGGAAGTGAAAAATGAAATGAGGGAGAGAGAGAGGGGCTGATTGGCGCGTAAAGGGGGGGGGAGAGAGTGATGTAATTTTGCTTCTTACACAAGCTAGGGAGTGGAAAAACCTTGGGGCAAAAGAGTGTGTTGTATTTTCTTTGAGTCTTGGAAATTGGGTAAAGACTATGTAGTGTTTTTGTCAAGTGGTTAAAAGCATGAGCTCTCTTATTATTTGGCATTAGATGGCTAGGATCACACCAAGTGTCATTATCTTGATGAAGGAGAGTACAACTCTTGTCATGACTTAAGGGATCTACTAATATGGACTCTTAATCTTGTGGTGTATGATGAGAAAGTAAATGGATGGTTGGATATGGCTCTTGCTTTGACCAAACTTTCAAACCATAATTAAAGGGAAGTTTCTACATCCTTATAATTGTTGTAATTATCTAAATGTTAATTAATTCACTTGGTTTAAATTACTCATTAGCACATTTTAATTAAAAAGGATTTTCCTCATTAATTTTGTAAGAAGATGTGAAGGTTAATGTGATTAAGTTTTGAGACTTATATGCTCTTAGTTAATTAGATTAGATCACCTTGATTTTATGTTCTAAATCATGGATTAATAAGGATTGGGCAATTAGGCTTTTAATTGTAACTTTTAATGCATTAAATCTCAATTGTCGACTTGCCTTTAATTTACTAAGCTCTTGCTCTCGAGATTAATCGATTAATTCTCAATTAATCGTTAACCCCTCTAATTAGCCGGGAACACCGAGCTAATTAACTTGGGTGAAAATGGGGATGTTACACTGCTCGCACTCGGGAGTCCATTCGAATAGGGCATTATTCCTGGTTAGCTTTGTTAGGGGCAGGGCTATTTCAGAGAAGTTCTTAACAAATCTCTTGTAGTATCCTGCCAGACCTAAGAAACTCCTAACTTCCGTGACTATCGTTGGCCGTTCTCAGCTTAATACTGCTTCCACCTTACTAGGATCCACAGAAATTCCCCCATGGGATACCACATGGCCAAGAAATTTTACTTCCTTAATCCAAAATTCATATTTGGATAGCTTGGCGTAAAGTTTCTTCTCTCTTAGAATTTGCAGAACCAATCGCAAATATTCTGTGTGCTCTTGCTCTGTCTTCGAGTAAACAAGTATGTCATCAATGAATACCACCACAAATTTGTCAAGATATGGTCGGAATATCCAATTTATATAATCCATGAATATTGTTGGTGCATTCGTCAACCCAAAGGACATCACAGTATATTCATAATGTCCATAACGAGTCCGAAACACCGTCTTCAGAATATCTTATTCTCGAACCCGAATCTGGTGATATCCAGACTGTAGATCAATCTTGGAAAATATAGATGCCCTTTGCAATTGATCTATGAGATCATCAATCCTTGGCAACGGATACTTATTCTTGATCGTCACCTTATTCAACTGCCTATAATCCACACATAGTTGCATGCCTTCGTCTTTCTTCTTTACTAATAGGACTAGGCTCCCCATGGTGATGCACTTGGCCTAATAAATTTCTTTTCTAGGAGTTCTTCAATCTGCTTTTTAAGTTTGATCAGCTCCAAAGGTGACATTCTATATGGCGCTATAGATATCGACCCTGCTCCTGGTACCAATTCAATGGAGAACTCAATTTCCCTCTCAGGAGGAAAATTAGGGATATCTGTAGGGAACACATCAGGATATTCCCTAACAATTGGAATATCATCTAACTTCTGATCAACCTCCATTACATTGGTTGATAAGAGAATATACCCTTGACCACTACCCCCATGGTGGTATACTGCTATAGAGCTTAGATAAAGGTTTACAGAGGTTATTGGTTCAGGGGACGATATAGAAGAAAACACAACGGCCTTGTCCGAACAATTCAACATGGCTCGGTTAGAAGAGAGCCAATCCATACCCAAAATGACGTCAAGGCTGGACAAGGGAAGGCAAATTAAATTGGCTAAAAAAGTCTGACCTCTTATCTGAAGTGAAACATTCATACAAATATAATTGGTCATAATGTGTTCACTGGTAGAAGTAGAAACTAGCAAGTCATAAGGTAATTCAAAAATAGGTAATTGCAAAGCTGACATGCAATTATGGGAAATGAAAGAGTGAGATGCACCTAAATCGTATAAAACAATCAAGGTCTTACCATTCACTTCACACGTATCTTGAATCAAATCTTCTGACTTGTCGACTTCCTGTGCATCCATAGTGAAAACTCTTCCATGACGTTGCAGCCTGGGAGTCGACTAAGGATTTTTGGTCGGGCATTCATAGATCTTGTGGTCTGGCTTACCACATTCAAAACAGAAATTTTGACTTGCCAGGCACGGGCGGTTGCCATGATTCTTGCCGCACTGACTACAGGTCTGGTTTCCAAAAGGCTTCTGAGGTTGCTTGCCTTTGTTACTCGTAGGCTAAAACTTTCTCTGCTACTAAAAGTTAGGCTTGAACCTTGGGTCTTGTGGAGCCAATTCCTTCTTAAAGTTACTGCAGGTTGACCTAGTAGCAACCAACTTCTTGTTACAATCCTCCACCAAGCAGCACTTGTTCACCAAAGTAGGGAAATCTCTAATATCCATTGGCCCTATGGGGGTAAGAATGTCTTCTTGTAGTCCACCTTCAAACTTTACACATTTCCAAACCTCATCAGGGTTCCATTGATAGATTTTGGAAAATTTACACAACTCCTCAAATTTGGCAATATATTCCGATATGCTACTATTCCTTTGACGGAGGTGCACGAACTCCAACTCTTTAGCATTGCGAACAGAGGTAGGGAAGTACTTCTGATAGAACACATCTCTAAATACATCCCAAGTAATATCTGTTTGGGATCCCTCTAATAACCGTCGTGCACCATTCCACTAGAACTCTACATCTGCTTCTAACGGTCACCTTCTGACTCCATGGCAAAGGTCACCTTCTGACGGTCTGTATAGTCTAAAACAGAGAAGACTTTCTCCATGGCCTTAACTTACTCATCTGCCTTTAAAGGCTCCTTTGAAGCTAGGCGGGTTAGCTTTTTAGAACTTGGCAAATTTAAGATATTTTAGGTCCATTCTTGGACCATTAGAATTTCCTCCACGACCAATTTCAGGCTGCCTTCCCAATTGGTCCATCATTTGAGTTGCCATAGCTGCCTGCACGCGCATAGTGTGCGCCATTTCTTGTATTGTATCCAGGAACTCGGTAGATTCCTCCTGGATTAGGGAAGTTCGCAGCCTACCTCGCCTTCCAGAAGCCATCAAGTTTTGAACACACAAAACAAGAGTCATTGAGTGGATCAGGCCTAATACTAAGTCTAGTGTGCTAATAAATAACAGCATATGGTCAAGCAATTTATCCGGATAGACAAGACTCAATACATGATAATATCTAAGAAACACAGAACCTAGGTGAAGCATAGTCAGTCCAATCCTCAGGCCTATACTAGAATGAACTGCTCTGATACCAAAAATGTAACTCCTAACCAGACAAAATACTATGTTTAAGTCATAATATATTACCTGATAAGTTATTACGTAGGGTTACCTGATTATGTTACATTTTGATTCAATAATAGTTATCCATAGAACATTAATTGTTCAATAAACCATTTAATTTGTCGGTGAGTTCTGTATCAGTAATAAAAAATCAATAAATAAAGAAAATCTGCAAAATAAATGGAACTATGTGACTGCATCATATATATATGCACAATAGATGTCACTTTTCCAAGTTTTTCAAAAGTATATAATTGGTACAGGGTATAACAATGAGGCCGCTAAAACAAAGTAACACTGGCTTGTCGCTACAATCAGAACCCTATCTGGCCCCCACGGGACATTTCATGTACCAACCATCTACATATAACATCCACTAAGCTACTGCTTATGGCCCAAAAATTCCAAAAGAGGGCCATCCTATACATATCCTACTACTGCACCGCACAAGCACTCTAGATAGATTCCGAGGAAAGGAATCCATTCGCCATACCGGCATCAGTGGGAGTGTAGTCCACCATCAGGGCAGAAGACGAGGAAGACGGGCTCGTCACCTTTGACGGATCCTCTTCAGACAGTGAGGCAGAGGGGATCTGCTGCGGTAGTGAGGCTGGTGGAGCTTGGGAGTTACTGTTGCTACCGGTGCTGCTGCTGCGGGAAGATGCGGGAACGGATGTGCCATGTGGAGAGGGATGGCAGGGTCGAATAGCGGATGCTTGAGTGGTACAGCAAAGTCTCTCTGAAAGAAGAAATAAAGGCGAAACTAACATCTACCGGATATATACACAGAGTCTAAGAATGGATCAAGGTGAATATGGAGCTCAGGAAACTCGATGGATAGGACGCCCATTGCTATGTTCTTCATGATCTGAGAATGATGCGGAAACATACAGTTGGGTGAGAAATAAAGATTTCTCAGTAGGAATCCTCATTTTATATACATCTGTCATCGCCGTCATTCCCAGTTGTTTCGGTTTCTCCTTAATTTTAAATGGTACGACATAATGGAAATATTCCACTTAAATTCTTATTATAGAAAACATATACCGAAATAAAATAAATTTTTAAATTGGAACAATGAGAATATAGTCAACAGATATGTTATTATAAATAAGACAGAAACCATAAGTAAACCACAACGTATCATGAGAAATAAACAGACAACTATAACAATCAATTAAGAATTATCATTCAGTGCATATAAATGTGCAAACTAGAAAATGCATCTTATCTTTGAAGGCTTTCGCCTCCTAAATCTTAATTTCCATCCTTGGTTCCTTGGGAGTTATTGGCCATATACTCTTGGGTAATAGTCTGCTTTTTAGGACCGAGTTCGTTCCTATATAGGATTGTCGGGTTTTCTTTCCCCGACCTTCCCACTGATCTATTCCCTTAAAACTTATTCAGGGGCTGGCCCAAGTAATATGGAATCCTTTATGATATTCATGAATTACATGCGCAACTAATTTTATCCTTTCAAATATCATGTATTCATGCAAGTATAACTCACCCAACATATGAATTCCTTGCCGAAATTTCGACATCATAACGGATCGAGTCCGCTTCCCCATGAATAGTGCCAGACTACGAGTACAATCATTCAAACATGCAAATCAATATGGAGCAGCAATTATATATTCACAATATCATTCATCAAGGTTAATACCAACATCAATAGAGCTTTCTGTTTATTTCATCCCATTCTGCCCGAATTTTGTATACTCCGCCTGTAGTCCAATTCAACTCATTTAAACCTATATTTTGGATATGTCATAACTCTATGTGTCTAGCTTCCAGCCCTTTTGGCCCCATTTCATTTTGATTTGTATAACTCAAGTTATTATATTTTACTTCAGACTGTCTTATTCTTAGCCAGAATTGCACCCTTATAAGAGAAAATTCACTAAAAATTGAAATCCGGGTAAAATTATACAAAATTTATATCAAATTAACAGAACAAGCTTTCAAATGAAATAAGTTGCATATCATTTGCATGAGTATATTCTGAGAGATAAGCCCTGTAACTTGACCCTACTGGACTAACCTGTTCCAGCCTAGTTTGAACTTAAGGTAAATTCATTGATGTGCCGGGAATAATTGGAAATGAATCTGACTCTGAAATTTTTATGGAATATTCCCTTATATGTTATCTTTCAAACAACATTCGTTTCACTCAATTTAGAGTTGTGTAGGGTGAGTTACACCCCTCTCAACTCACACTACCCAAATGGGAATCTAGGATTCTAGGTCAAACTTCAAAAATTCATAACTAATTCTATACTAATCTAATGGCCTTATATTTTATATTTATGGAAATCCCTGAATGTCTAGTTTCATATAAATATAAATTCATCAAATTAAAATGGCTGCAAGAGGAGCCGTATACTCCGCCGTACGGACCATCGAGTAAAAACCCTAATAGCTTCTTGAAATCTCTCCATTCATCAAGTTCTTTCATCCCAATTCCAATTCTAATTACAACATACATGCAAAATCAACCATAATCCATCATCATCACTCCAAATCACATCAGTATCATGAGTAAAACAAGATCTCCACACAACCCCAAATCAAGGAAAGCAAGAAGAGAAGTTGGATTCCTACCTTTTTTAGGTGTGATTCTTGCTAGATTTGTGTTTGAGTTGAAGAAATCTTGATGTGGCTTGAAGGTTTGTTGGAGATGAAGATGATATGAGATAAGATGATGAAGGAAGGAAATGGAGAGGGGTCAGCCACATAAAGAGGCCAAAATTGCAACGAGTAAAATAGGAAAAAAAATGAAAACTTCTAAAGCAAGTTGCATTTGATTGGTGGATTTGTGTTGGTTGTTCAATTTGATTTGGCAGCCCATATGGAAGGCTAAGGTTGTGCCATTTACATGGGTAAGTTGGCTAAATCTTGGCCATCCATCCTAGGGTTCTCACAGTATACTTTCTATTGATCCAGTTCCGACAGTTTAAAATACCGAAACCTTACCGATTTCTCTTAAATCGGTAAATCGGTTTTAGAAAAATTCTTTGAGGTTTCCTATGTTCCTAATCTAATTTCCTAAATTCTAATCCTTCTAAATCACACTTAATTGGCTTTAAATGAATGCTCAATCGAATTCTATTTAGTCACAATTGTTTGATAAAAACCGAAAAACTTAGTTGAAAATGATAAAAATTTTTCACACGTTATAGTTAAGCCCCCATTTTCTTGGCCCCTTTCAAATTCTGAAATGTGTCGGGTCAGTTGCTTATCAAATAGCCTTACCTCCAAACTTGTCAATTCTTCATAACGTCTTTCATGTGTCTCAGTTAAGAAAATACCATTCCAATCCTAGTCATCTATTTGAACACGAAAGTGTACAGTTAATGGAAGACTTAACCTTCAATCTACCGCCGTCTCGGATCGTGGATCATGGGGTAAAACAACTGAGGAATAAGATGGTACCCTTGGTCAAGGTGGCTTGGGGTAGAGGAAACATGGAAGAGTATACGTGGGAGCTAGAGTCCATGATGAAGAACGAGTATCCTGAGTTATTTACAAGTAACAAATTCTGAAGGCAAAATTATTTTTAAAGGTGAGGAGAAATGTAACATCCTCAAATTCTTGTCGTGCCAAATTACCTCAATAACCTTGAGTAATTAGACACTTAATGAGAAATTATGATATTAAGGCTTAATTAAGGGATTAACGAAGTGTTTATGAGTTAACTCTAATGAGAAAAGTTAAGAGAATGCTTAATCGAGATTAGATAACCTCTAATTAAGCAAGTCAGAGCCTTAATAGCTTAATTGAGCACTAATCACCCTTAATTAGCTTAATCGCAAGATTAATTTTTCTTAATCATGTTCTTGTATGTTAATCACTAATCCTTACTTAATCATGTTAATTAAGTTGCAAGAGTACTTAATCACATGATTAAATTCAAATTTAGTCAACTATACAATAAAGTAAAGAGTAATGTCACTAAAGCATAAAGCATTAGATAAAAATGCTTTATGTAAGAGTAAGTACTTGATTTGTTCCCCCATTATCCAATTTGTCTCCCTAAACCTTAATTAACACAAACTAACACAAAAATATCTTCCCCTACGCTCATGGTTGTTACGGCTACCACAACAAGACACAAACACATACTCTCATTTTCATTTTGTATCATCCTATTCTCTCTCTAAAACTCAAATCCTCTAACTTCTCTCTACAAACTTCATCTTCTTTTCCTTTCTCCATCTCCACCGTAACTAAAACTCTCACTTAGCCCTTCAAAGAGCACATCTTTTGGACTTTGGAGACAAGATCTAAACACTACAAGACTCATTTTCAAGAGAACTCAAGAGCTTCTTCTTCCTCCTTCCAAAGCTGCCCTCTTCACCACCTTGAAGAGCCACCATCTTCTTCATTTTTCACCTCCAAGATCACGCCATCTTCACCCTAGGTAGTGATCTTCACTCTTCTATTTTGTTTACTCAAGAAAGCTTGAAGCTTGGTTCCTTTCATGACCAAGATCTTTAAGTGAAAGCTTGAGAAAATCTTTCATACTCTTCATGAGCAAAAGTTTCTATTTTTTGTAAAATATGTCCATGTTCTTGTTCATGAGTGTTCTTGATTTTTTTTTTTTGAAAAGTTCCTTTCTATAAGTGCTTTAAAGTTTCCATTTTCCTTTCTTGATGCATGAGATCTTGGTATTTTTGGTGGTATTTGGGTTAAGAGTTGTCTATCTTCTTATGATGATGCTTATGATTAGAAAAATTGTCACCTTTATCATTTTCTCTTGATTTGACAAGACTAAGCACATTCTTGATGCATGAAATTTCAAAAAGTTTGTTACTTGCAACCTTGAAAGTGGTGCAAGTTTTGTGCTTCCTTAAAGTTGTATTTTGTCTTGTCTTGAAGACAAGAATATCTGTAAAAGTCTAAGCTTTTTGGAATATGAAGCCTTTTTAAGTTATAGAAATGATATTTTGTCACTTTATGTCTTAAAAGATTGACTCTTGGATGCAAATCCTTTCATAAAGTTTTAAACTTTAATTAAGAAGGCAACTTTAAGATATAAAGTTATAAGCTTGCACTTTAGTCTTGTAAAGGTGGAACCTTGAGATGAATATATTGAGTAAGGTTTTAAGCTTTAAGCAAGAATGTCACTTTTGAGTTATAAAAGTGTTAACTTTTATAAAGATGAAGACTTTCTAACTTTAAGCTAATGTTTCATATCATTAGTTCTTAAAGTAGGAATCTTTTAGAATTTAAGACAACTTTAAATCATAAAGTTGAGACCTTGATGGTCTTAAAAAAATTAAAAGTGTCAATTTTCATAAAGAACAAGATTTTTTTGTTCAAAAGCTAGTATCTTGTATCATTATTTCATAGAGATTTAATCTTTAAGACAAGAGCTTAATTTGAAAGGCACTTACTTTCTTAAAGAATGAAACTTTATAACCTCTTTATAAAGAATGATAACTTTTATAATTTTTAAGGTAAGATTTTGTTATATTAATAATAAAAGCTTGAAACTTTGCCATATGAATAAGTTAAAAATCACCCTTGGTGATTAGTGAACATGGTGTTGTTGGGTGCATGAGTGTGGTTATGCGTTGTCATAACCCAAGGATTAGAAGGATCTCGAACTCCTTGGAAACAGAAGTATGATTAGGGCCTCTAAGCATACCATGAACCTAGGAATCACTAAGTGCACTATCTCAATGAAAGGAAATAATCACCTAACTTAATTAATTTGAACAACTGTTCCATAAGACCCATACCCAAGTAAAAAGTTAACTCCTATAAGAACTAAGTAACTAAAAGATTTCACACATATTCATTTTAACTATGTGATTCTCTCATGGGTAACCACGGGAAATCATATGATGACTCATAAGACGTCTCACAAAGAATATCACAACTATAAACTCCTTTAGGGTATGAATGTATGATTCCATTTTGCATGATGAATGACAAGTTTGATTGAGCTCTGTCTCATGATTAAATGATTAGTGTGATGACATGATATGGACTGTTGGTTGAAAGTTTTATGATTGGCATTTTGGGGAAGCTCCGGTCCACCTGTCATGGCGTCGGATTTCCGTCAAAATTAGGGACTTAGTCATATCATTGCATGTGTCTGGTCAAAGAAGTACTATATATGTAAAATACAATGATAAGAAAAAAAAGAATGCGATATGACCCCTCGATCACTTTAGGGAAGTGAGAGACGGTAATCCACAAAGACTCAAGGAACCTTTATAGAGGAGGCAAGGGTGACATGGAGGACCCTGCAACTTAGAGGTAACCAATATCAGTTTCGTTTGATTTGGTTAGTACTACATGACGTTGGTCACGGAATGAGCTTATGTCCAAAAGTAGTCTATTTCAAAGGAAAAGTAAAGAATGTTAAGCACGTGCTAAAAACGAAAGTAAAGTCAAAGTAGAACCATGGTTAAGTATATGAGGTTGTATGTTAGTGCACGTATTTATATTTCCCATATGCATTATGAATGTTTATTCTATGCTTTCGCATATTTGTTTAATTATGATGTTCTGGTTATGATGCTAAGTTTAAAAGCAACCCGCTTTGGGACTTAAGTTTTCAAAATCATTAAAATTGAACCTATACATGTCCACCATTTTTATAATTAAAATCGAAGTGGCTGGGACGATAATGGTGACACAATGTTTGTCTAGTCGCAATCTGTAACACCTTACTAGACAAAATACTATGCTTAAGTCATAATATATTACTTGATAAGTTATTACCTGTGGTAAACTAAGAGTTAACTATTCACTTTAATAAATTTCGGTTTGGCAGTGAGATATATACTAAACAGTTGTTATATCGGAAATAAAGTAACATAAACAAAATTTCGAAATAAACAAACTGCATCATATATATGTACATGTTTATACCTATATTCTCAAAGTTGTCAAAAGAAATATAATACAGTACAGGGTAAAAAAAAATGAGGTCGCTAACACAAAATAAACCAGCCTGACTATATGAACATCCATCCTACTGGTCCTCACGGGACATTTCATGTACGACTGTTAACTCCTACCCGTATGCCTATGACCCAAACTGCCAAAAAGGGTCATCCTGTACATCTACTGCTGCTACGGTGGGTACTCTAGATGGATTCCGAAGAAAGGAATCTATTCGCCATACCGGCATTAGCAAGGGTATAGTCTATACTCGGGGCAGAAGATGAGGATGACGAGCTCGCTGCCTCCGACGGATCCTCCTCAGACATAGAGGCAGAGGGGATCGGCTACGGTGGTGCGACTGGCGGAGTCATGACTGGTGCTGTTGCTGCGGGTGGAGGTGGAAAGGGATGAGCCACGTGGAGAGGGATGGCGATGTAAGGGACGGTAGGGTCAAAAAGCGGGTGCATAAGGGGTACAGAAAATCTCTCTGGAAAAAGAAGTAAAGACGAAATTGGCATTTACAAGATATGTACACGGAATTTATGAACGGATTGAGATGGATGTGGAGCTCTAGAAACTCAATGAACAGGATACCGGTTGCCACATTCTCTATGATCTGAGGATGATGTGGGAGTATATAATAGGGTGAGAAATAAAGATTTCTCAGTAGGAATTCTTAAATCTATGCATATCTATCATCGCTATCATTTTGAGGTGTTTCGAATTTTTGGTTAATCAGAAGAAAATGTTACATCACCAGGAGGTCCTACTCAATTAGTTATATAAATCATGGCCAGAAACTTTACTTAAGGAAGTAAAGGAAATTGAATAGAAGATAAACAACCAGATCTATGTATTGACATAGATAAGTGACAGCTATAAAGTAAGCAATAATATGTATATAAAGCCCAATGGTGCAATTTAACTTAAAGCATAAAAACTAAAATTATGGATATGCATGAAAAATGATGCACTTGATCTTACTCATATTTTTCCATACTTGGTCCCCTAGGAGTATATTGGCCATAAGACTCCTGGGTAATTGTCCGCTTTTCAAGATCGAACTCGTTCCTTTACCGGGTCGCCAGGTTTGCTTTCCCTGACTTCCTCATTGATCTATTCCCCTTAACTTTGTTCAGGGGCTGGCCCAAGTCACCTGAAAGTCCTTTCTCATGCTTATAGGGTAGCATTGCTTGCCTAACACTTTGACCAATGCATGTATATGTAAATTCACTTTAATTACATTTTCTGCTGAAATCTCAGTAGCATAACGGATCATGTCCGCTTCCCCATGAATAGTGCCAGACAACCAGGAAATTTTAATCAAACAACAAACTCAATACAAAATATCATATTCATACCAAGAATATAACAATATCAATAAGTGCAAGATTTAGAATCTTAAGTATCAATCTATCTTGCAAGCTTTTAATCTCTATTAAGGTTCCCGAGTTCGACTTCCCAGATTTAGTGGGTTTCGAGTTCCGATCTTATACAAGTTCCGACATCCGGGGTTATGTTCAGTCTCCTGAGATTATATAGTTCCCGACTTCCGGGGTTGTGTTCATCTCCTGAGATTATATAGTTCCTGACTTTCGGGGTTGTGTTCGGTTTCCGATCTTACCCCATCATTAGTTTTCTGAGACTTTGATAAGCGTGTTTCCTAAATTCCAAGTTTCCTATTCACTAAGTTCGCGTTCAACATCAAATATATCCGATCTAGCTCTTTCTACTAAGTTCCGAGTTTAGCCTTAAACATACCCGATATGGATTCCTATCCACTAAGTCCAAGTTCAACATCAAATATATCTAATCTAGCTCTTTCTACTAAGTTCCGAGTTCAACATCAAATATATCTAATCTAGCTCTTTCTACTAAGTTCCAAGTTCAGCCTTAAATATACCCGATATGGATTCCTATATACTGAGTCCGAGTTCAACATCAAATATATCCGATCTAGCTCTTTCTACTAAGTTTCGATTTCAACCTTAAGGATTTCTGACCTAGTCCTTTATTTACTAAGTTTAGAGTTCAATTTTAAGTGTATTGACCTAGTTCTCTATTTACTAAATCCTAACTTTCGACATTAACTCAAGTTGTTGGTGTCTTATTCCAGACTTGTCCCACTTCTAGTCAAAATTGCACCCTTATAAAGGAAAATTCACTAAAAATAGAAATCTGGGTAAAATCATGCGAAATTTATATCCATGTAAAGCTAATAGAACAAGCTTTCAAATGAAGTAAGTTTCATATCATTTGAATGAGTATAATTCAAGATATAAGCTCTGAAACTTGACCCTACTGGACTACCTCGTTCTAGCTTGGATTGGACATAGGGCAACTTTCTCGACTCATTGAGAACAAACAGGACCTTATCAAATTCAAAAATTTTTATGGGATATTCTTCTATGTGTAAGCTTTCTAACAAGATTGGTTTCACTCAATTTGAAGTTGTATAGGGTGAGTTACACCCTTCTCAACTCATATTGCTCGAATGAAAGTCCTGATTTCTAGGTCAAATTTCAAAAATTCATAACTTCCTCTTTACTAATCCAATGGCCTTATATTATATATTTATGGAAAGCCCTGAATGTCTAGTTTCAAATAAAAATTGATTCATGGAGTTTAAACAGCTGTAGGCAGAGTCGTACACTCTGCTGTATGGATTGCCAAGGAAGAACTCTAACAGCTTCTTGAGTTTTCTTTCTTTTCTACAAGCTCTTTCATACCAATTATATTTCCAATCATAACACACAAACAAAATCAGCCATAAAACATCATCATCATCAACAGCGCAAAGTATACAAGACCCACACACAACTCCAAATCATGGGAAATAAGAAGAGAAGTAGGATTCCTACCTTTACTAGGTATGATTCATGTTGAATTTGTGGTTGGAGTTGAAGAAATCTTGTTATGTCTTGAAGGTTTGTGGGAGGGGAAGATGGTATGAGTTGAGATGAGATAAGATAATGGAGAAAACAATGGAGAGGGGTCAGTATAGATAAGGGCCGAAAATGTGCAAGGGTAGAAAAGGAAAAATTTTAAAACTTCTAAACCAAGTTATATGTGATTGGTGGATTTGAGTAGGTTGTGTAACTTGGTTTGGCAGCCCATTTGGAGGGCTAAGATGGCGCCTCTTGCATGGGTAAGTTGGCTAAATCTTGGCCATCCACCCTAGGGTTCTCACAGTATAATTTCTATTGATCCGGTTTCGACAGTTTAAATTACCGAAATCTTACCGATTTCTCTTAAATCGGTAAACCGGTTTTAGAAAAATTCTATAAGGTTGCCTATGTTCCTAATCCAATTCTATCAAGCCTAATTACTTCTAAATCACATTTAATTAGCTTTAAATAAATGCTTAATCAAATTTTGATTAAACCCGCTTATTCAATAAAAACCGAATAACTCGGTTACTAACAATAAAATTTGTCGGACGTTACACGATCCTACTGAGAAATCTAGTATTTCTCACTCCTACGTTTCTGTGTCGTCTTCAGAGGATGCCTGCGTCTAGCATGGTGGTGATCTTTGTTGAGTTCCTAGTGATGCATTGGCACTTTGACCCGGTGTTGAATGCATTTGTACTGATTGCTCAGTTAGCGATGCAGGTCTATATGTTCTATAGTCGCCAATTCTGTGCACCTGTGATAAGTCCATTTTTTCGCCCTCTCAAGCCATTCTAGGATATTACCATGGATAACGTCCGCCCGCCTTTTCATCCTCCGAGGTACCCGACAAATTGGGATTCTGACTCTGACACTTGGTTGATGCCAATTGCTTCGATAGAGACAAATCCTTTAGAGTCATCATATCCAACTTATTCTGTGGGATCCTACTGTTCAGAGTTGTTTCAACCTTCGATGATTCGCCTATCTTTCGATTCTTGTGCTTCATTTGCTGGCCCAGCTCCACCCCCGGTTCGCAGTTGTGGGTTCATTCGTACCCGTGCCGTACCCTGTGGGCGTGGACGTGCACAAGGAGGAGGACATGGAGATGATGTTGCCACTGGTTTTGGGAACAGATACCTTCCGTTCGATGGATGACTCGGATAATACACTTAGAGCTGATCACGAGGAAAGCCCTTTTTGGGTGATGATTTAGGGCTATCATTTGCTTAGGCATGAATGGGTGGATGAGATTTCAGATGTATTTTCCTTTTCTTGTATTCAGTTAGGTTTATTTTGTGGAACCAACAGTAGAATTCGGACCCATGACTATTTATGTATGACTCTTGGTATTATTATCTTAACTATGATGGCTATGAAATGACTGTTATGTTTATCTAAGTTATTGTTATTCTTGTCGGTTCTATTTATTTTATTTGCACCATATGTATGAGATAGCGATATTTATATTATACATTCACAATGCGCTCATAGTTCTTGGTTTTTGAAACAGTTCATTCGTTGTTGTTCAAAAAAAAAAATTACCTCTATTTTCACTATAAAGTATTTTTCAAATGGTAACCTTAGCTCCGCAAGCAAAAGTAACAACTAATAATCCCATAATATGACGTAAGCATAGTGTGGGACTATTATGGTGTTACACCTGGTGCACTTGCTAGTAAAATGGGTTAAAGAGAAACTGGCCATCAAAATGCCTTGTGCTTTTTTTACTTTGACTATGTAATTGTAGCCACAGCTAGACCTAACACACTTGTCCTAAACAAATAATAACCTTATGCTTTGCTTAGTCAAAATTAGTGGCATCCATAAATAAGCAAAAGAGCCACCAGTAGTAGGGACTTTCATGATAAATTCTGTAAAACAAAAATTGAGAGTATTGTTGATATTTTTGAGGCAACATAGGATAACACAATTGCATCAACATGGTTATGTGCTTCTTGACCAATGGGCACAAGAGTCCTACTTCAACATATGCAAGCTCTTCACTCTATAAAAAATATCTCCAATAACAAGGGCAATAGTTGCTTAGACTTTGGTTACTAGTTTATTTGGTTGGAACAATCATGCACAATCAAATGAAAGAGCCATCAGATAAGCTAACTACTTGTGCAAGGCATGCATTAGGGTGTATCTTATCAGTGTTTATAAAATCAAGATATTGTGCAACATCTTTCCATAAGCATCGAGAAGCTGTCTTTTCTCTTGAGCCATTTTTCAAATAATAAGATTTGGACATTGACAATTCCATCTACTATTGGAAAATATCCATTTCTCTATATCCAAGGCATCCATGCCAAGATACAAGAAAATGAAAATATTGAGGATAAAAGAAAAAAATTACAAAAGCATATCTGCTTATAATTCTAGATTTTCAGTGACATTATGCCAGGTGTAGTGTGGCATGACAATCCCACAAAAAAACATAATAAGGATTCCACTTAAATCAAGTTTAGCCTATATATGAGATAAGCAAGCCATTAGATTGGTGAAAATTTATGGAACAATGGAATGCCTGCCAAAATACAACCTCTTTATAATTTAAGCACCAAGCAAGCCAATAGCTACCCCTAATAAAGTGATTGTTAGGAAATTAAAAAAAATTGCCAATGAACTACATGGTATTAACGAAGATGAAGTATAAGAGAATAAATATCTGGATTGCGCTAAAAAGAATTGCGTAAATGGCATCACTGGCTACCCCTTCACTAGACTATACAAAAGAGGCTTATCTTCTTGATTAAGCACCTATAATGTGCAAACAGAATTCGTTACTACAAATATTGCTTGAAGTGCTAGTAATAGAACAAGAAATGATATTAGACTTCCAACACCATACAAAATAATTGCCAAGCCGAGAAGATTATCAATATTGCTCTAGAGTTCCATGTTTTAGTCTTTATTATGACAAAGATGAATGGAATGGAAAATCTACATGATATTGATAATGTGCATGACAGTTCGCATGAAAAAGGGGGTTGAATCTTGCCTTTCAAACGCTTTTTAAATCTGAAAAGCTCAAAACAAATAATCTCAAGTATATTTTAACTTGGAATATGGGAGCATATAAGTTTGATAAAAGATAACTTGATTTTATCTTGTAGAATTGATTTTAAGATAAATCATTGTTACTTTAACTTTTTCAAATAAGTTTTTAATAATAAGCTGTTAAAAAGATAGAGATATGTGTTCAAAAAGGAAAGCTAGGGGATAGGGAATCAAACACAAGAAGTTATAGTGGTTCAGCTAAGCTACATGCCTACATCTAATCCCTAACACTAATTTGAGATTTTCATTATCCAATAGTATTGTAGAAGTCTTTCCAAGATTACAATCCGAGTAGTTCTATACTAGCCTCTCCAAGATAACTAAATCGAATATTTTGCCTTAGTCTCTCCAAGCTAACTTTTCTGACCACTAATAGGTCGAGTTACAATAACAGTATTATGATTGGATGTAGATTCACTCACTGAAAATCACATGTGAATTGTGGATAATACAATGAAGTACAAGTAAAGAGGGTTTCTTCACTTGACTCTCAGAGATGATGTTTGCTAATGAAGTTTGTAGAGAGAAATAAACCTTTCTAATATGTTCAAAAGGATATGAGTTCAGAAACTTGGTCAGAAGAAAGTTGAGCAATAGACAATTAACTTGAAAGTATTCAATAGCTTAAACAACCTTTCATTTGCTCCTTGGAGCTGAATTTATAGTTGATTATGAGTTGACCATTGTTACTTTCATGAGTTTCTATTTTTGTCAAATAGTCAGGAAGCCAACTACTGGCACTAGTTGTCCATCATACTTGCATCAGTGAAATTCCAAGCTTTTCTAAACATTTGAACCTTTTCCTAATCAAGCTTAAAGTGTACACTTCTTGAAATCATTCCTTAGTAGACTCCTTTATGTAACATCCTCAATTTCTTGTCGTGCTAAATTATCTTAGTAACCCAAAGTAATTAGGCATTTGATGAGAAATTATGAGATTAACACTTAATTAAGGGACTAACGAACTGCTTATGAGTTAACTCTGATGAGAAAAGTCAAGAGAATGCTTAATCGAGATTAGATAATCTCTAACTAAGCAAGTCAAACCCTTAATAGCTTACTTAAGTACTAATCACCCTTAATTAGCTTAATCAAGTTTAATTAAGGATAACTGAGTTTAATTACAAGTTTAATTTTCTTAATCATGTTCTTGTGTGTTAATCACTAATCCTTGCTTAATCATGTTAATTAAGTTGCAAGAACACTTAATCACATGATTAAATTCAAATTTAGTCAACTAGACAATAAAGTAAAGGTGATGTCATTAAAGCACAAAAGCATAAGACAAGTTTGCTTTTTGTAAGAGATTGTACATGATTTGTTCCCCCATCATCCAATTTGTCTCCTTAAACCTTAATTAACACAAAATTAAGAAAATATCTTCTCCTGCCACCCACTAAAAGTTACAGCCAAACACACACACACACATACACATCCATTTTCATTTTCACACTTCTCATTCTCTTTCTTAGACTCTCATCCTCTCACTTCTCTCTTCATTCTTCATCTTCTTCTTCCTTTATCCACCACCACCATAACCAAAACTCTCACTTAGCCCTTCAAAGACCATATCTTTTGGTCTTTAGAGATCTAAACACTACAAGCCTCATTTTCAAGAGAACTCAAGAGCTCTCTCCTTGCTCATCCAAAATCGCCACCTTCATGCACTTGGAGGAGAATCATCTTCTTCATTTTCTCCATGAAGAACTCGCCATTTTCATCACTAGGTAGTGATCTCTGCTCTTTTCTTTTGTTTACTGAAAAAAGCTTGAAGCTTGGTTCCTCTCATGACCAAGGTCTTCAAGTGAAAGCTTGAGAAAATCTTTCATGCTCTTCATGAGCAAAAGTTTCTATTTTTGGTAAAATTTGTTCATAATCTTGTTCATGAGTTGTTCTTGATTTTTTTGAAAAGTTCATTTCTTTAAGTCCTTCAAAGTTTCTATTTTCCTTTCTTGATGCATGAGATCTTAATGTTCTTGGTGGTGTTTGGGTTAAAAGTTGCTTATCTTCTTATGATAGTGCTTATGATTGGAAAAGTTGTCATCTTTATCATTTTCTCTTGATTTGACAAGACTAAATACATTCTTGATGCATGAAATTTCAAAAAGTTTGTTACTTGCAACCTTAAAAGTGGCGCAAGTTTTGTGCTTTTATGAAGTTTTATTTTGTCTTGAAGACAAGAATATGTGTAAAGGTTCAATCTTGTTGGAATACGAAGCTTTTAAGTCATAAAAATAAGAACTTGTCTCTTTGTGTCTTAAAAATCAAATCTTGAAGACAAGTCCAATCATAAAGTTTCAAACTTTAATCAAGAAGATAACTTTAAGTCATAAAGTTATAAATTTTCTCTTAAGTCTTGTAAAGGTTGAACCTTGAAATGAAAATGTTGAGCAAATTTTTAAGCTTTAATCAAGAATGTCACTTTTGAGTCATAAAAGTGTTAACTTGCAACTTTTAATTTATAAAGTGTGTATCTTGAATCAAAATAATGCATAAAGTGTTAACTTTTATAAAGATCAAGACTTTCTAACTCTAAAGGTAATGTCTTGTATCTTTATTTCATAAAGTTGAGACCTTGATGGTCTTAGAATAATTAAAAATGTCATCTTTCATAAGGAGCAAGACATTTAAGTTCTAAAGCTAGTATCTTGTACCATTACTTCATAAAGATTTAATCTTTAAGACAAGAGCATAATGTTAGAGGCACATACTTCCTTAAACAATGTTACCTTATAATTACTTTATAAAGAATGATAACTTTTATAACATTAAAGGTAAAATCTTGTTATGTTAATGATAACTTGAAACTTTGCAACTTGGATAAGTTAAAAATCACCCTTGGTGATTAGTGAACATAGTGTTGTTGGGTTCATGAGTGTGGTTATGTATTGTCATGACCCAAGGACTAGAGGGATCATGAAATCCTTGGGAACAGAAGTATGATTAGGGCCTCTGAGCATACCATGAACCTAGGAATCACTAAGTGCGCTATCTCAAGAAAAGAAAATAATTACCTAACTTAAGGAGTAATTTCATATAAGGACTAAGTAACTAAAAGACTACATACACATTTATTTTAACTATATGATTCTCTCATGGGTAACTATGGAAAATCATATGACGGCTCATAAGACTATCCACAAAGAATAACACAACTATGAACCTTTTAGGGTATGAATGTATGATGCCATTTAGCATGATGAATGACAAATTGATTGAGCATTGTCTCATGATTGAATGATTAGTGTGATGATATGATATGAATATAATGGATTGTTGGTTGAAAGTTTTATGATTGGCATTTTGGGGAAGTTTCAGTCTAGCCGTCATGCTGCCGAACTTCTGTCAAAATTATGGACTTAGTCATATCATTACATATGTCTTGTCAAAGATGTACTATGCATGTAAAGTATAATGATAAGAAAAGAAAGAATGGGACATGACCTTTTAATCACTTTGATAATGGAAGTGAGAGACAGTGACACACAAAAACTCAAGGAACCTTTATGGGGGAGGCAGGGTGACATGGAGGACCCTCCAACTTAGAAGTAATCATTATCAGCTTAGTCTGATTTGGTTAGTACTGCATGACGATGGTCACAAAATGAGCTCATATCCAAAGGCAGTCTATTTCAAAGGAAAAGTAAAGATTATTAAGCACCTGCTAAAAATGAAAGTAAAGTCAAAGTAAAACCATGGTCAAGTTAATGAATTGCATAGCCATCCATGTATCTATATTTCTCATGCGCATTATGAATGTTTATCCCATGTGTTAGCATGTATGCCTATGTATGACATTATGGATATGATAATAAACTTAAAAGTAATCTGTTTCGGGAATTATGTTTTCAAAATTATTAAAATTGAACTTTTATCTAGCCACTGTTTTTATAATAAACCCGAAGTGGCCAGATTGATGACGATGACACAACATTTGTCTAGTCGCGTTCCTACAGAGAAATCTAGTATTTCTCATTCCTTCATTTCCATGTCGTCTTTAGAGGATGACGGCATCGGGCATCGTGGTTATCTTCATTGAGTTCCCGATTTGGCATTGGTGCTTTGACCCAATGCTGAATGCCTTTGTGATGTCTGCGAGCGCAGGTATGAGGGTCTACATCTTCCACGACCGTCTGTTTGAGGCCCCAGTTATGAGTCCGTTTTTCTGTCTATATCAGCCGTACGACGAAGCTACCATGGATGACATTCGCCCCTACTTTCAACTGCCGAGGTACCCAACTGATGGAGAGTCTGACTCGAATACCCACCTGACCCCGAAGGTTTCGTTGGATTTTGACCCTTCGGAGCCATCCTACCTAAGCTATCATGTGGCGTCTGACCCATCCGAACTTTCTTACCTATCAGTGATCCGCCTGACTTTTGATTCATCTTCTTCTTCAGTAGCTCCTCATCACGCACCACCCCCTGTTCGTGGTCACAGGTTCATTGGTACTCGTGATGTGCCCCGTGGACGTGGGCGTGCTCGAGGAGGAGGACGTGATGATCTTGCTCTTGGTGGATTCGGGAATAGTGTTCTCCCGCTTGATGAGTGATGTGGTGATTGCATGCGGAGTCGAGCACGAGGATAGCCCTTTTATGTTTGTGGTTATAGGGTTATCATTCTATTGTATGGCATGCTTGGGTAGTAGGGATTTCTGATGTACTTTCCTTTATAATGTATTCAGATAGGTTTCTTTTGTAGGGTCGACAGTAGATATCGGACCCGTTATCTCTTTATGTATGACTCTTGGTATTACTATTATTATCTTAACAATAATGGTCGTGGAATGAATGTTATGTTTACTTAAGATATTTGTTATTCATGTCGCTTCTATTGATTTTATTTGCATTATATGTATGAGATAGCGATGTTTATATTATACGTTCACGATGCACTCATGGGTCTTGGTTTTCGAAATAGTTTGCTCGTTACTGTCAAAAAAAAAGAAAAAAAATTTACCCCTATTTTCATATAAAAGTATTTTCAAATGGTAATGTTAGTTCCACGAGCAAAAGTAACAATTAGTAATTCCATAATATGACTTAAGCATAGAATGGGACTATTAGGGTGCTATATTTACAAATGTGATGGATCTTTTCCACTTGGCAAGAGCTGCTCCTTGTGCTGGCTACTCTAATCCTAGTACGATTCCAGGCTCTTGGAGATTGTTGCTGTAACATCCCCATTTTTACCTAAGTTAATTAGCTCGGTGTTTCCGGCTAATTAGAGGGGTTAACGATTAATTGAAAATTAATCGATTAATCTCGAGAGCAAGAGCTTAGTAAATTAAAGGCAAGTCAACAATTGAGATATAGTGCATTAAAAGTTACAATTGAAAGCCTAATTGCCCAATCCTTATTAATCCATGATTTAGAACATAAAAATCAAGGTGATCTAACCTAATTAACTAGGAGCATATAAGTATCACATCTTAATCACATTAACCTTCACATCTTCTTACAAAATTAATGAGGAAAATCCTTCTCAATTAAAATGTGCTAATGAGTAATTTAAACCAATCGAATTAATTAGCATTTAGATAATTGCAACAATTATAAAGATGTAGAAACTTCCCTTTAATTATTGTTTGAAAGTTTGGTCAAAGTAAGAGCCATATCCAACCATCCATTTGCTTTCTCATCATACACCACAAGATCAATAGTCCATATTAGTAGATCCCTTAAGTCATGACAAGAGTTGTACTCTCCTTCATCAAGATAATGACACTTGGAGTGATCCTAGCCATCCAAGCCAAATCCTAAGAGAGCTCATGCTTTTAACCACTTGACAAAAACACTACATAGTCTTTACCCAATTGCCAAGACTCAAAGGAAACACAACACTCTCTTTTGCCCTATGATTTTTCCCACTCCCTAGCTTGTGTAAGAAGCAAAAATCACATCACCTTTCCTCCCTCATTATGCGCCACCTTCAGCCCATTCTCTCTCCCTCATTTTCATTTTCCATTCCTCTCACTAAAACACAAAGCTCTCACCTCTCTCTAAACCTCTCTTTGTTCTTCCTACTCTTCTTCTTGTTCTTCTTGTTTTCCTACCCTAAGTCCTCACTTTTCTACCACCATCACCCTCATCTCCTATCACCACACTCACAATCCCTTCAAGGACTACCATTTTTGGTCCTTGGAGAAACAAAGCCACTCATACACAAGCCCCAATATCAAGCTCAAGGAGAAGAAGGCCATCTCCAACCACTTCATTTTTCAAACTTCTAAGAGAAAACTCATTTGGTAGTGACTCTATCCTTCTTCTCCATGTAATTTTTTCAAGTTTTAGGACCCCTAAGCTCCTCATGGTTTGGTGGTTTTAAAGCTTGCTTCAAGGTCTCATGACCACACTTTTCTCTATGAGTTTTTTTATCTTGTTGAAAGTGTTGTTTTGAAATGAAATTTTGTGGTATGATGGCTTGTTATGTATCTTGCTTTATTTTGTTTTAAAGTACTGATTTGATAACTAAAATATTGAAGATGATGATGAGATAAAACATAAAAATGGTGATTTGAAGTGGTATAGCAACATTTCCACAAGATTGATATGTAAAACTTAAAAACTAGTTAATCTGGAATTCTGGCAGTCTGTAAAGCGTATGGTATAACTCACTCCACAAAACTCAAAATGCAACGAAACTAATTTTTTGTGAAAGTAGACTCAAAGAGCTTTTCATACATATAATATGAGAGATTTGGCTTTAAAATGAGAGAGATATGATTTTTCAAAGTTTGCTATTCCTGGATGGGTTTCTGTCCTGGCAGTAGGTAATAAAACATGCATAACTCAAGTTATACATAATATTTTTGAGTGGGACTAAGTTTGTTAGAAAGCTAAGATATAGAACAACACCCCCATAAAACAGTTTTGTCAGATTCCATGTGTGGAACTCCCAGTGAACTGGACAAGCCACTGACCCGAGTTGAACTTTCAATCCTGAACAGTCAGAATAAAATGTGCATAACTCAAGCTACAAAATGAATTTTTAAGTGGGGTTTGTTTTGTTTAAAAGTAGACTCAGAGAAGTACATCCACACAGAAATTCGAAATAAAAGAGTAAAAGATGAAATTATGGTGAATTTTCAAAGTTACTGCCCCACTGTAAAAGTAAAACTGGTTATGGTAAAAGTTAAAGGTTAATGAGGAATAAGCTCTAAGACATTAATACCCTTATATTAAGCATTGGAAAAACCTTTATAATACAACTTAAAAGTGTCAAAGAGGATAATAGATGAAATTGGCACTATGCCCAATAAAAGAAGTTTACACAAGAGACAATTTCAATTAAAAGCTTGCACCAAATTTATTAAGCTAAGCTCATAAAATGTTGCTTAAGAATATGCCTATGTTTATGTGCAAGCATGATGTTATGATGATCATTATGATGATGATTATATGATGATGTTATGATTTATGATAATGATATGATGCTTAATGTTATATGATATTGGTCTCTCTGTTTGGCAAAATTTTGGGAAGCTTCGGTCTAGCCGTTATGCTGCCGAAATTTTGTAAAAATTGTGGACTTAGAAATATTTTGCATCATAAGCTTTAATAAGAAGAAATTTAATTCAAGTAAGTGATCCTTCAAAAGGGAAGGTAATCTAATTTAAGCTCCCCTCACCTACGACTCATATGAGGCATGGCATGACCCAGCTAGTGTGAGTATAGGGGATAGGTCTTACATGAGGCATGGCATGACCCAGCTAGTGTAAGTACCGAAATTCTATGGTGGCGACGGCCACGGTATGAGCTCATTACCACTTATGTTTAGTGGGTGCAAAGACAAAGTCAAGTTAAGAAAAGAAAACGGGCTTCGGTCCAAAACCCTAAAAGGGGAAGAAGTTAAGAGAAGATTATAGCATAGCCATGCATGTTTTATATGATTATACTTATGCCCATGTATGTTATGATATAAATGATTAGAGATTATGTTAAAATTGAATCCGCTTCGGATACTCATGTTTTCGAAAATCTAAGAATTGAATTTCATGCATGCTCACTGTTTTTATTTATAAAACCGAAGTGGTTGGAACGATGACGATGACACTTACGTGTTAGGGTCGAGTTCTACTGAGAAATCTTATTTCTCACCCTAGTTGTTTTTCCGTCTCGTCACCAGATACTCATGGCTCACCCCGTGGAGTGGAGCATGGATCCTCCCCACCATGAGTGGGCTTACGATGGAGATACTCACGCTATTGTGGCCACGACCACCACGATAGTCCGCACATATTTTCACCTGGGTCGGATTTTTGAGGAAGAGGAGCCAGAAGTCCCGCCAGCCCCTGCAGACATTTCATCGGCTTACCTTGGACAGCCCCTAGGTCCTTGGGATTTTCCGCCTGAGCCGTTGCCCGACATCGAGATGGAGCCGATGTCGCCGGGTTTGCCCGCAGCCGAGTTCGTGCCACTGCCGGAGATCCCTGTGATAGATGTGAGCTCAACGGCCACTCCTAGGGCCACTTCGCCGCCGCTCCCCGAGTATCACCCTGCCGAGTCCGAGGAGGATCCCTCCGAGGCACATTCTTTTGTGCCCAGCTATACCCTAGGTCGTCGCGTGCGTCGCATTGAGGTGATCAGTAGGCACCCTCGCATTATCCGTACTCCTCATGTACCCCGAGGCCGAGGAGCGAGGGGGACCAGGCACTCGAGGACTTGAGCCCATCCGATTGAGAGGCACGGGAGGGTAGAGAAATCAGCATGTGTCTGCACGAGCCTATTTTTATTTGTGTTCCTTATCCTATGTATTTCATTTTGTATTGGACCTTGTCAGACTTGTGTACTCTTTATCTTTTGGGGCCATGGCATGACCATGAGTTCCCTTTTTATGTATTATGAGACTAATTATAATTATGTGGTTGATTGTAGTAATTTGAATGCATGGTATTTTGATTCATCCCTTGTTCCTTCAATTTATACTGAATTCTCTGCGATACGCTCATTTATTGCTACCTTCTCACGCGAGGCTTTACTTTTCAAAAAGTGACGACATATTTCAAAAGAAAAAGAAAAATTTTACCGTATTTTCCACGTAATTTAATTTCAAGCGAAGTTTAGTTTTTCCCACGAGCATAAGTAATAACTAATAAAATGCCGTAATACGACTTAAGTGTAGTATGGGTTTATTAGGGTGTTGCAGTTGCAGCCTTTGCAACCAACGGAGTCACTGACTTCGTCCCAACTGTGGCTGGCAACAACTTATGTTAGTTATTCTCAAGTATATCATGCTAGAACAATGGATATTGTTCCCTTACCACTTGGTGCTAGAAATGAAGACTACAAGGTCTTTAGTGGCAACTCAAATTTTATACAAGAAGCACTTGGTGGAATGTTACACAGCACAAGTTATTCTGGTGAAGCGCATTGGAGAGTTTTGAATGGCAACAGCTAAACTCCTAATGAGGCTTCATGAATACGTAGCTTGATAAGAAAGAGAAGGTTAATAAATCAGAGGTAATAGTGAGGATGTAAAATGAGGGTAAAGCACAAGTTAAGGAGATGTTAAGGCTTAGGATTAGGGACTAACCCAAGACCCAAGGGTTGTAAAGTTGAGTCTTATAGATTGCAACAAATAGAGGAGTAGTATTATGTTTAGTAGCTAAGTTAGAATCCCTAAGGATTTGATAACAATTCCTTTGGGAATAGATTAGTTGGTGGTATAAGGGAAAGGAAACTAAGGGAGATGGCCAATTGGATTACATGACTTTGTGGGGCTAAGGCAAGAGCAAGTCATTCTGGATTGAACCATATGGGGATAAATGGGGGAAGAATCCTCAGAGGACCAATTTACAAACAATGGGATCTTTAAGAAGAAAGGAGAACAATATCAACCAAGATAAGCAATGCTTGTAGTCTAACCTAGGAGACTGCCATTGGTAATAGGTTTTGGTGGTGCTGTCGAGTTCAAGATGGTATAAGTTACATGAAGATAAGAATACATGTGAGGAACACTAATGAAAAGTGAGAATATCAAGAGTTTGAGTAGGAAACTTCAGCTTCAAGTAAGAAAGGGAATTCTGAATCAACTAGAGTTTATCAGGATGGAAGTGTCGAAAGCCCAATGCATGATGTTAATAAAGGATACTTTGACTAGAAATGGGATTTGGCAAGCCTAAACATTTCTCTTGGGAGTGCCTACATGTTTCGAAGAAGGAGAAGAATAACATATAGGATGAAAGGAACCCATGACTTCATGATAATAGGGAGGATCTTATCAATGACAATTATTTACGGTTGCCCTCTTGCTCAACATGAGCTAAGTTAAGGATATTCTAAGGAATGTCACTTAAAACACAAACAAAAGAAACTATTAGTGGTTTTAAGGGTAAGGGTTTTGTGAGATTGTGAGGTGGTCATGGACAAGAGCAGGCCAACTTTGTGATGTAGCATTCTCAATTACCTTGGGGGTGAGGATATGTAAGGTCCACATGGACTGTAGTTCAGTCAGAGCAAATTGGAGTTATCCACCCCTAGAGTAGTCACTAGAAGATAATGGACCTTGATAAGGAACTAGAAGATTCAAAGTTAATGAAGGAAAAATTTTATCTTGAGTGAGAAGAAGGATTCTTTCAGAGTAATATGTGGCCCCGAATATGTAGACTGAGAAGATAAAGACATACAATTGTGAAAGGTTGTGTTCTTTGTGTAACACCCTTTATTATATAAGCCATGCTCGATTCATGAAGTTATATTATAGGGTTGTCACTGTGCTAAGAAATCTTTAAAAGATGAAAAATATAATAAATGGCCCTTTAACTGCACACTTTACTACTGACTAATAGTTCGTAAACTTCGTCGTTTCTAATACATAGAGAATAAAATAATTACAATTTAAAAGAAATTGTGACTAACACAATACACAGCATTTGCTTCCGCTGCGCGACGTTAGCTAGCTTGGTCTAGTTTGCGCCCGAGTCTTGCTTAGTGAACGTCCCAGTACTCCACCTCGCACTTGCTTTCCAACGTAGGTGCTAGAATGTTTACGGAAAAGAAAAACATACAAGCAGGCAGTGAGAACCTAAAGTTCTCAGTATGTAAACTCAAACCAATCTTACAGTGTCATCATAAACATTCCAGCCGCTTTGGTTTATTATGAAAATATGAGCACATATAAACAAATAGTGGTTCAATTTTAAGTTGAAAACACCTTTCTCAAAGCTGGTTATATTTTAACAATCACTGGCCATATTGTAACATCCCCGATTTCCGAGTTCCGACTTCACCATTAAGTTTGATCAAATCCCGTTCCTGACTCCATCTTCGGATTTCAGATAGAAGGGATTATTTCCGAGTTCCGAGTTCGTCTTGCTCAATTGCCGACTTCATGACCTTTCCGACTTCCAATTTCGTCTAATTTTGATTGTTCCTTATTTCCGACTTCATGTTCTAGTTTCAAGTTAAATGGGTGGCTTCTGAGTTCCAATATCCGACTTCGAGTTAAAATATACTGGGACATGATTGCCGATCTCCAAACTTATGTCCAAGTCTCAATGAGATTATTCCTGATTTCCACTTATTTCTGACTTTCGATCTTAACCAGTATTCATTTCCCGACTTCCTACTTAACCTTCAAGTACAAACAACACGGACGTGATTACCGATATCCAACTTCATGTTTCAAAGAAATGTACCCGATTTTCGATCTTATGATGTAGCCTCCAGTGTCAACCGAGGCACCCGAGTTCCGACCTCAGACCTCATGCTTCAAAATAGTGTACGTGGTTTCCGCTCTCAAAAGTAATAGTTTAACACAATGGTTACAAGTACCAAACTCCGAGTTTAATGTAACGAGTTCGACCTTAGAGTCGAACTCAATTGGGATGGACCCGAGTTCGGATCTTTGAGCTGATTTCCAGTCACACATGAGTTCCGGTTTTCGAGATTATTCCCAGAAGCCTTCCATTTTTGTTGGCGTTCTCAAGTTTGAATTGGGAGTTCCAAAATTAGGTGAATGTATGCTTATGACTTCCGACCTCCGACCTTACTTCCAAGTCTCGAAATAAACCAGACAAGATTTCCTCAAGCCACGAACAAGAGGGGACGAGTTCCAACATCCGGCTTCAGCTTCAAGCTCAAGTAAAATGGCACGAGTTTCGACTTCAAGCATAATGTAGACGAGTTCCGATTTCAATCGGATGGAAGCTTATCCCACTTTTGGGACGATGTGGAGAGCAATTTGGCCACAAAAGTGAGAGACATGGCCGAATTTCAACCACAAAACTCTAACCAATCAACACCACAACTCTCATGTATTCAAATCAGACTCTTATCATCATTTTAGTTTGACTTACGTTCTCCCCTTCCCTCTTACTCCAGCCTCCTTCTTCCCTTCTCTCAATCAATTCCATTACTCCTTCAAGCTTAGCAAGGTTCTAACACTCTAAGTTTCAGCACTTAGCTCAAATCATACTCCAAAGAGGTAGGATTCTATTTCTGTTCTTGAATTACTTGCACTAGGATTGCATGAAATTGTATCCTTCTTCTGGTATTTGATGGATTATTGGATGTATTATGATGGATGATGATAGGATTAATAGGAAATCTTGAGTTGAAATCATGGTTAAAAGGAGAAAATTAGAAGGAGAGAAGAATTAGGATGCTATCTTAGTAAGGAATTCCTCGGCAGTCCGTACGGCGGAGTGTACGGCGCTGCCTACAACGGTTAAATCTGATGAAACCATTTTTAGATGAAAATAGACATCCAGGGCTTTCCATAAATATATCATATAAGGTCATTGGATTAGTATTGAGAGAGATATGAATTTTTGAAATTTGACCTAGGAATCAGGGTTTTCATCCGGGCAGGATGACTTGAAGAGGGTATATCTCACCCTATACAACTCCAAATTGAGTGAAACTAATTTTGTTAGAAAGCTTACACATAGGGGAGCATCCTAATATGAAATTCCAAGTTTGTTATGGTCCCAATTGGTCCCAGTGATTTGAGGAAGTTGCCCTATATCTAATCCAGACCAAAATAGAGTAGTTCAGGAAGGTTGACTTTCAGGACTTATAACTCGAGGTATACTTAAGCAAATCAAGTGAAACTTATTGCAAATGAATGGTTGTCCTGTTAGCTTTAATATGGCACCAATTTTGTATAATTTGAGGTTAGTTTCTATTTTTAATGAATTTATATTTTGAGTGTAATTTGGGTTAGTGACCGAACAGGCTAAGGCAAAAGTTAAATATCTTGAGTTATATAAATCAAAATGATATGGGACTAAAGAGGTTAGAAAGTAGACATATAGAGTTATGACATATCCAAAATTCAGGTTTAAATGAGTTGAATAGAGATAAAGGTGGATTATACAAAATCCAGGCAGAACTGAGTAAAATTGGCAGAATGACCAAATTGATAATTTCACAAGTATTAGTGCACATATAAGGTTTGAGTTGAGGATTGCCAGTTTGACATTGATATATATATGTTAGATTGATTATGTTGCTATGACTGGTTTGTCTGTGAGAACTGGCACTATTCATGGGGAAATGGAATCGATTCAGTTATCTTTGAATTTACTGGTAAGTCTATGAAACTAGGAATGTTTGTATGCAAGAATGATATAAGCATGATATGAGGTATATGAAGGTAAATGATGTAGTATATGTATGAGTGCCGGTAGAATGGTAAAGAGGCTACGGGCCTTTATATGTCATGGATATGTACGTGAAGATCATATGTGTAATGATATATGAAAATAAAGGAAGTATATGTACGAGTACACTCAGTATGACTATTCTTGAATATACATGAAAATGAAAGAATGTGAATATATTGAATGTGAGTCCCTTCACTTGGAGGTAGTTATTTGAGGTCCCTCCCTGTGAAGGCAGATAAATGATAAAGACATGAGTCCCTTCACCTGGAGGCAATTGCACATTGGGTCTCTCCTTGTGAAGGCAGCTAAAACTTGAGTCCCTCTATGTTGGAGGCAGTTGCACATTGGGTCCCTCCAACTTAGAGGCAGTGGGTCCCTTTGCGGGTGAGTCGGTGTGACGACGGTCACAGGTGAAGCTGACGAGCTCACTCTAAGGCCAAGCTACCCAAGGGCAGTAACAGCACCCTAGGGACGGCGATACGTAACGCCTAGGTGTGCCAAGTAAAAGCTAAAGATTAAAGACTAAAGACTAAAGATTAAAGACTAAGGCATATGCAAGCACCCCACTCACATGAGGCATTGCATTGACCCAGCTAGTGTGAGTACAGGGGACAGAACTTACACGAGACATGGCATGACCCAGCTAATGTAAGTACCAAAGGAAGATCCCATATTCCTAAGGAATGTGACATGGCGATCACGCTCTGATGGGGTATGACATGGTGATCATACTCTGGAATGTGGCACGTAAAGATTTTATGATGAAAAGAGAGATGAAGAATGAAAAGCAAATTTTATGTATATGCATGAACTCAAGTACAGATAAAGTTACGTGCAAGTGCTATGTGTAGTTTAATATGTTGCAATTATTATCCATGATATCATTCAGGAATTGATTTTTTATGGGTTTTTCCCAAATGACAAGTCTATGAGTAAAACTGAACCTTTGCTTCAGACATTATATTTTCGAACTATAAAATTAAATAGTTTGTAAGGTATGTTCACCTTTTTCTTAATAAACCGAAGCAAACTGGAGATAACAATAATGACATTATTTATGATACTTAGAGAATCCTACTGGGAATTTATAATTTTCACACCTGTTTCCGTGTTGTCTCCAGATAGTTTCAGAGGTTTCCGAAGATGGCTGAAGTTGCTGTCAGATAAGGTTCGCTCAAGTAACAGTAAGTATGGTACTATGACTTAAGCATAATACTGTACTGAGGAGGGTGTTACACATATCATATGACAGACATAGAAATATGAATAGTATAATATGCTTCACAAGAATCATAATAGCACTATGACTTAATGAGATAATTGAAGATGCACATATAGATGCTCATACTTGATTATATGCAAGTGCACTTGACTTAATTCGTATCTTTCTTTAACTTGCAACTTGATCTTGCTCTTCTGTACTTGGTACCCCAGAGGTGAATGGCCTCTCTCACCCCTGGGTAATAGCCTGCTTTTCAGGTTCGAGCTCATACCTATACATGAGTGACGGGTTTACTTTCCCCGACCCTCACACCGGTCTATTCGCCTTAAATATGGTCGAGGGCTAGCCCAAGTCTTAGACAGTACCATTCTGGCCCACGCTAGCTGGGTCTATGCCATGCCTCATGTGGTAACTTAGTACGTCTTTCTTGCAAGTTATCATAAATCTTATTCTTCTTTGGACATGATTATACATGCATATGCTACATGCATTCATTCATATACTTCATATTATACTTAAATCATTCTTGCATATATGAATCTAATGAGCATAACATATAAATGTTCATAACAGTCACATAATTCACATCTGCCGGAATTTCGGTAGCATAATGGATCGAGTCCGCTTCCTCATGAATAGTGCCAGGCAACCAGTACAAATGTACAAACTTGCAATTCAATATGGACCAGCAAATATATATATATATTCATAGCATCATTCATCAATTTCAATCCAAGCACCACTTGGGTTTTCGGTTTATTCTCTCATGTTCTGCTCGAGTTTGGTATACTCCACCCTTATTGCAATTCAACTTATTTGAATCTAATTTTTGGATATGTCATAGCATTATGTGTCTAGTTTCTAACCCTTTTGGTCCCATCTCATTTTGATTTGTATAACTCAAGATATCAAAATTTACCTTAGACTGCCCTGTTCTTAGCCAGAATTGGGTTCTTATAAGTAAAAATTCACTAAAAATAGAAACCTAGGTGAAATCATACAAAATTTATATCAAATTAAAGCTAACAGAACAAGCTTTCAAATGAAATAGTTTCATGTCATTTTCATCAGCATATCCTGAGTTATGAGTCCCGAAACTTGACCCTACTGGACTACCCTGTTCTAGACCGATTTAAACTTAAGTCAAATTTATTGGTGTGCTGGAAACAAATGGAAAAGAATTTGATTCTGAAATTTTTATGGGATGTTCCCTTACATGTTATCTTTCAAAAAACTTTGGGTGCACTCAATTTGGAGTTGTGTAGGGTGAGTTATACCCTTCTCAACTCATACTGCCCGGATAAGAATCCAGATTTCTAGGTTAAACTTCAAAAATTCATAACTAATTCTATACTAATCCAATGGCCGTATATTTTATATGTATGGAAATCCTTGAATGTCTAGTTTCATATAAAAATAGTTTCATCAAACTTAATTTGCTGTAGGCAGAGCCGTACACTCCGCCGTACGGACCATCGAGGGGAAAACCCTAACAGCTTCTTGAATTCTTCTTGGATTCATGTTTTTCTCTAATCAATCCATCCAATCTTCAATTCAAACTCACATATACACCTTAAACCAACCTTAATTCATCATCATCACTCAAGATAACATCAGAATCTTGCAAGAAATTGGGAAGAAAGTGGAGTCCCAATCAGCCCAATTCAAAGAAAACAAGAAAAGAAGTTGGAATTCCTACCTTGGTGGTGTGAAATCTTGGTGGAACTTGATCTTGGAGTGAAGTTGATAGTTGGAGCTTGAGCTTGGGGATGAGAGGAAGTGGAAGAAGGTGAAGGAAAGTGGAAAAATGAGGCTAGTAGTGGGGAGGCCGAAAATGATAAGAAGAGAAGGAAGGGAAAGGTAGAGATTTTTGGAGGCACTTTGCTTTGATTGGTGGATTCAACTTCATCATCAAATTTGGTTTAGCTTCCCTCCCTCAATGGCTGATCAAGGCGCCACATGAGGGGGTGGTTTGGCTAAATCCTAGCCATTGATCTTAGGGCACTCATAGAAAAATTTCTATTGGTCCGGTTCCGACAATTTAAGATACCGAAATCTTACCAATTTCTCTTAAATCGATAAACTGGTTTGAAAATTTTCTGTGGGGTTTCCTATGCTCCTAATCTAATTCCATCAAGTCTAATCCTTTTCAACCACACTTAATTGGCTTTAAGTGAATACTTAACCGAATCCTAATTAATCCCAATTATCCGATGAAAACTGAACAACTCGGTTAGTAACGATAAAATTTTTTGGACGTTATGCTCTCCCCTCACTTGGTAGCCAATTGGTGCCATCCATAGGGGTAGAAGTGGCTCACTTTTCAGCCACTCAAACTAGTTGTGTTAGTGTGAAATTCTACTGATTCGATTCTAGCGATTTAAAATACTGAATCTTCACTGATTTTCTTCAAATCGACAAAACTTTACTAAATGACTCTGAGAGGATTTCTATATCTCTACTCTAATTGTTCCTAAGCCTCATCCCTCTAATTAACATCTAATTAACTCCTAATTAATATTTAATTAACTCCTAATTGCCCTCACATAACTATTGAAACTTAATAAATAGATTAACGGCGTAAATTAGACAATTTCGCAAATTCGGAGCCTTTTTGTTTTCTATTTTCTGTAACTAATGGCATTTCCGTAATTTTGAGCAAGTCCAGGGACACCCCACGTCATTTCACACCTGACTGCCTCCATGGCCCAATCGGCAGAGATTTAAACTTCTACGGTTTTACCACGTGATTTTGCTTCGTTTAAAACCCTATTCTGCTAATTCTACAAATGTGGGGATATAAAGATCATTTTATGAAAAGTTCTAGGGTTATTATGGAAATAATTCTTTGGGGTCAAAATATAATTTTCTAAAAATCCTAGGCATCTCTTTAATTAACAAAAGTTTATAGGGGCAATTTTGTCATTTCCTAATTTTTAACATATGGCAGTGCCATATTTTCAACGGCAGTGTTACACTACCCTATAATTCCAAGTGTGAGGATCGTCATGGCATAGCGCTGCCTGAGAAATTCTCACACTGCTTAAGGGAAATAATTCAAAGTTTCCGCTACGTTCTACTTATGAAAGTGGGGATGTTACACTTTGGATGTTACAATGAGCATGGGATTGTCAAGTACTTGATCGCATGAAGAAAATGGAAATAAGTTGGGAGGAAAGGAACTCAGCTTTAGTTGTAACATCCCATTTCCGATTTTCGACCTCATCAGTAAAGGTTAAAAAAAAAATTTCCGATTTCCGATTTCATTAAATGGACTGGCTAATTTTTCCGATTTCCGACCTTATGCAACGCGATTTCCCACTTAGCACGAAATCCAACATCCGAGTTGATCTCAACCAGAAATGGACGCGAGATCAGATCTCTGAATTGGTTTCCAAGTTCAAGCAAAATTTGCACGAGTTTCGATCTCGAGCTTATTACTAAGAGCTTTTCATTTCTCTTATTTTCCCGAGTTCCGAGATCGAGTTTAGAGTGCCAGGTCCTATAAGTTCCGATTTCCTGGTACACAAGATTAGTGTTTTGAATCCCGATATCCGGTGTTACGCTTAAAATCGATTCAAGTTTACATAATTCCCCCGACTTCCGGGCTTGAGTGTTTTGGTTTCACATTCTGGCTCTTGACCTTCGATTTTAAGGTGATTGTGCCTTACGATTTCCGACGCCTGACTTTACTCTCAAGTTTTGAATAAGCCAGACGATAATTCCGAATTCCGACTTCATCTGAATAGATATGCACGAATTCCGACTTTAAGAAGTGTACAAATTCCGATGTCATGTTTAGATGCGCTGGAAGCGAGTTTCACTTCTTAGGCGACGTGAAGAGCAATTTTGTCACAAAAGAGGGAGACAAGGCTGAACTTTGCCAGCAAAAATTTCACCCAATCAAAGCCACCTATTCTAACTACCACTTCAAAATCTTGTTTATATATATTCTCCTCTTGCCTCTTCAGCCCCATTTCTTACGTTGCCTTCTCTTCCTCACTTCAGCTCTCTTTTCTCTTCTCCACTCACCCACTCCATCCAACTTTCAAATTCAGCCAAGTTCCAGCTACAAACTCAAGTCTAACCAGATAATAAGAGGTAGAGGTTCATGTCTTGCTTGATTTTCTGATTCTTGGATGATTGGTGGTGGCTTATTTTCTTAATCTTTGATGTGTTAATTAGTTGAATATGATGATATATGGCTGGTTTATTGGCTGTTTGCGAGATTAGAACTGAATTGGAAGCAAGAAAGGATGAAGATAGGAAGAGCTGAGAGGCTAGAAAACCCAAAACCCTCGGCAGTCCGTACGGCGGAGTGTACGGCTCCACCTCCCGCCATTTAAAATGGATGATACCATTTTTATATGAAACTAGACATCTAGGGCTTTCTATACATATATCATATAAGGCCATTGGATTAATATTGAGAGAGATATGAATTTTTGAAGTTTAACCTAGAAATTAGGACACTCACCCGGGTAGTATGGGTTGAAAAGGGTGTAACTCACCCTATACAACTCCAAATTGAGTGAAACTAATCTTGTTGGAAAGCTTACACATAGGAGAACATCATACAAAGAAATTCTGAGTTTGTTATCATCTCAGTTGTAGTGATTCGAAGAAGTTACCCTATGTCTAAACTAGGCCAAAATAGGGCAGTTTAGGAAGGTCAAGTTTCGGGGCTTATAACTCGAGCCCTACTAAGGCAATTGAAATGGAACTTTTTGTATATGAAAGTTTGTCCTATTAGCTTTGATAAGAGACCAATTTCATGCAATTTGAGCCAGTGTTCGATTTTTAGTAGATTTTTACTTTTGAGTGGGCAATTTTGGCCAACCACAGGGCAGGCCAGGATAAAACCAAAATAACTTGAGCTATGGTTATCAAAATTAGATGGGACCAAAGAGGTTAGAAAATAGACACATAACACTTTAACATATCCAAAATTGAGATCCAAATGAGTTAAATAGAAATTATGGCATGATTTACAAAAATCAGGTTGAATGATTATGTTGAGGCTGTAACTGTGCCTATGGAGACTAATACTTCTATGAGTTCAATGATGAATTATGCATGCAATATTGTGACTTATATGAGAAAATGATATTCTGATGTACTGGCACTATTCATGAAGAAGCGAACACGTTCTGTAGATTTCGGTAAAGTATATACATAAGTTATGATATACATATAGTTGCATGTGCATTTTTCAAGAAAGCTATGAAAGTTATGTTATGATCAAAGTTCCATGATACTTGGGCCAGCCTCGGATAAAAAGTTAAGGGGAATAGATCAGTGGGGACGTCGGGGAAAGGAAACCCGACAATCCCTGTATAGGAACGAGCTCAATCCTGAAAAGCAGACTATTACCCAAGAGTCTAAAATGGCCAAGAACTCCCAGGGGACTAAGTGATGGAAAATGATGAAAAGTAATGGAAAAAGTTTTTGAGGAATGAGAAAGTTTATGAAGAAAGGCTCCAGAGCAAGTTTCCATGATTGCATTAAATGCATAATCACATTGAATGGTCATTATGAGTCATTTACAGTTTGCTTATTAAATTCATTTACTGCTGTATGCTCATTATTCTGTTTATTGTTGATATTAATTTATTTTGTCCCTTATGTTGTCTTAAGTAAAACTGGACCTTGCCTCGGACCAGACCTTTTTCCCAACCTTATTAAATATGAATAGTTAAGTTTAATCATGTGTTTTTATAATTAAATAAAACCCGAGGCAACTGAGAATAAACGCGAAGTCAGTCAAACACCATACGCGAACCCTACTGAGAATTTCTCCAAATTCTCACCTCATTTTGTATTTTCGCCTCATTCTCATACGTGGACGATAGACACGACAGCTACCCTCTTCATTGAGGTTCCAGACTTGCAGCTCCACCATGACCCTGCAGTAGGCTCGCTGTATATAGCCGGCTCTTGCCAGTTCGATCTTTATCTTTTTAGTGATAGGAATTTTACCGTCCCATTACACCATCCTGCTTTTGACCCTGCCACCCCATACTTTGAGGTCCTGCTACACGTGTCACACCCTCCGCCAAAGACTCTCCTCGCACCTACAAAGACTGTAGCCCTTGGCCGACCTCGCACTGCAGTCGCCTCCGCAGGTGGTACCTGACATCCTGCTTAGCTCCGAGAGCGACCCTTCAGAGGCCACCGGCTCATCATCCTCCTCCTCCTCAGGACCCAGTACTGATTACTTACCAATCGGCCCTGATATGGCCAACGGCTATCTGACTGAGTAGGTCGACCACAGGCAGTGTTGTACTGCATGACCCTCTTTTGGTAGCATGCAGCTTTGGGTTATAGACCTAGTGGTAGGCTTTTGAAATGTCCTCTGAGGACCACATAGGATCAGGTTGATTGACATGGGCCTTATATCCTTTTGGTACACGGCCCCATTTATGTATCCTATTTTGAAACTTGTACATAAACTGAAACAGTGGCTTCTTACATATATATGTATACATATTTATAATTGACGGCATATATATTATTGCTCTTATCTTTCTGTTACGATAAATAAAACTCTGCCATGTTCATTATACAGAGTTCCATTTCTTCTGTTACAAAAAGAAAAAAAAAAAAAACGTAAACAGAGTATTAACATAGTAACACAATCTACTTAATTTCATGCTATGACTTAAGCATAACATTAAATTAGTAGGGTGTTACATTTTTGGTATCAGAGCAGTTCATCCTAGCTAAGGCCTGAGGATTGGACTGACTATGCTTCGCATATATTCTGTGTTTCTAGCTGATGATGTGCACTAGATCTTGCCTATACGGTTGAGATATAGGTGTGCATGTGTAAGAAGTGCCTGACCGTGTGAACTGTTATTTACTAGCACATTAGACTTAGTGTTTAGCCTGATCAACTCAATAACTTTTGTTTTGTGTACTCAAAACTTAATGGCTTCCGGAAGGCAAGGTAGACCGCGCACAGGACCTGCTCAAGAGGATCCTGCCAACCTTATGGACACGGTATGAGAGATGGCTCAAGCAATGCGGGAACAGGCCGCAGCAGCTCACCAGATGATGGATTAGCTAGGCAGGCGACCAGAGGCAAACTGTGGAGGAAATCCACATTGCCCGAGAGTTGACCTGGACTATCTTAAGTTTGCTGAGTTCTGGAAGGCGAACCCACCCAGCTTTCGAGGGGCGTATAATCTTGATAAAGCCGACGAATGGATCAAAGCCATGGAGAAGATTTTCTCTGTTCTGGATTGCTCGGATCATCAAAAGGTGACCTTTGCCACCTACATGCTCAAGGCAGACGCAGAGTTCTGGTGGAATGGGGTATGAAGATTGTACGAAGAGTCTCAGACAGCAATCACCTGGATGGTGTTTAGAGACGTCTTCTACCAAAAGTACTTTCTTGCTTCAGTTCAAAATGCCAAGGAACTCGAGTTCATGCAGATGCATCAAGGAAACCGGACGATATCCGAATACATTGCTAGATTTGAAGAGCTGTGCAAATTCTCTACAATTTATCAGAGGAACCCAAATGAGGCCTGGAAGTGCATCAAGTTTGAAGGGGGTTACGAGAAGATATTTTCACTGCAATCGGGCCAAAGGAGATTAGAGATTTTCCCACGTTGGTAAATAAATGCCGACTTGTGGGTTTGAGTGTTTTTGTTTCACATTTTGGCCCTTGACCTTCGATTTTAAGGTGATTGTGCCTTACGATTTCCGATGCCCGACTTTACTCTCAAGCTTTGAATAAGCCAAACAATAATTCCGAATTCCGACTTCATCTGATTAGATATGCATGAATTCCGACTTTAAAAAGTGTACGAATTCCGATGTCATGTTCAGATGTGCTGGAAGCGAGTTTCACTTCTTAGGCGACGTGGAGAGTAATTTTGTCACAAAAGAGGGAGACATGGCTGAACTTTGCCCACAAAAATTTCACCCAATCAAAGCCACCCATTCTAACTACCACTTTAAAACCTTGTTTATATATATTCTCCTCCTGCCTCTTCAACCCCATTTCTTACGTTGCCTTCTCTTCCTCACGTCAGCTCTCTTTTCTCTTCTCCACTCACCCACTCCATCCAACTTTCAAATTCAGCCAAGTTCCAGCTACAAACTCAAGCCTAACCAGATAATAAGAGGTAGAGGTTCATGTCTTGCTTAATTTTCTGATTCTTGGATGATTGGTAGTGGCTTATTTTCTTAATCTTTGATGTGTTACTTGGTTGAATATGATGATATATGGCTGGTTTATTGGCTGTTTGTGAGATTAAAACTGAATTGGAAGCAAGAAAGGATGAAGATAGGAAGAGCTAAGAGGCTGGAAAACCCAAAACCCTCAATAGTCCGTACGGTAGAGTGTATGGATCCACCTCCCGCCATTTAAAATTGATGAAATTATTTTTATGTGAAACTAGACATCTAGGGCTTTCTATACATATATCATATAAGGCCATTGGATTAATATTGAGAGAGATATGAAATTTTGAATTTTAACCTAGAAATTAGGACACTCACCCGGGCAGTATGGGTTGAAAAGGGTGTAACGCACCCTATACAACTCCAAATTGAGTGAAACTAATCTTGTTGGAAAGCTTACACATAGGAGAACATCATACAAAGAAATTCCGAGTTGTTACCATCTCAGTTGTTCCCAGTGATTCGAAGAAGTTACCCTATGTCTAAACCAAGCCAAAACAGGGTAGTTCAGGAAGGTCAAGTTTCGGGGTTTATAACTCGAGCCCTACTAAGACAATTGAAATGGAACTTTTTCTATATGAAATTTTGTCCTGTTAGATTTGATAAGAGACAATTTCGTGCAATTTGAACCAGTTTTCGATTTTTATTAAATTTTTACTTTTGAGTGGGCAATTATGGCCAGCCACAGGGCAGGCTGGGATAAAACTGAAATAACTTGAGCTATGGTTATCAAAATTAGATGGGACTAAAGAGGTTAGAAAATAGACACATAAAAATTTAACATATCCAAAATTGAGGTCCAAATGAGTTAAATAGAAATTATGGCATGATCTACAAAAATCGGGTTGAATGATTATGTTGAGGCTGTAACTCTGCCAATGGAGACTAATGCTTCTATGAGTTCAATGATGAATTGTGCATGCAATATTGTGACTTATATGAGAAAATGATATTCTAATGTACTGGCATTATTCATGGGGAAGCAGACACATTCCGTTATGCCACCGAGATTTCGGTAAAGTATATACATAAGTTATGATATACATATAGTTGCATGTGCATTTTTCAAGAAAGCTATGAAAGTTATGTTATGATGAAAGTTCTATGATACTTGGGCCAGCCCCGGATAAAAAGTTAAGGGGAATAAATTGGTGGGGACGTCGAGGAAAGTAAGCCCGGCAATCCCTGTATAGGAACGAGCTTGATCCTGAAAAGCAGACTATTACTCAGGAGTCTAAAATGGCCAAGAACTCTCAGGGGACCAAGTGATGGAAAATGATGAAAAGTAATGGAAAAAGTTTATAAGGAATGAGAAAGTTTATGAAGAAAGGCTCAAGAGCAAGTTTCCATGATTGCATTAAATGCATAATCACATTGAATCGTCATTATAAGTCATTTACAATTTGCTTATTAAATTCATTTACTGCTGTATGCTCATTATTCTGTTTATTGTTGATATTAATTTATTTTGTCCCTTATGTTGTCTTAAGTAAAACTAGAACTTGCCTCGGACCAGACCTTTTTCCCAACCTTATTAAATATGAATAGTTAAGTTTAATCATGTATTTTTATAATTAAATAAAACCCGAGGCAACTGAGAATGAACGCGAAGTCAGTCAAACACCATAAGTGAACCTTACTGAGAATTTATCCAAATTCTCACCTCGTTTTGTATTTTCGCCTCATTCTCAGACATGGACGATGGACACGACAGCTACCCTCTTCATTGAGGTTCCAGACTTACAGCTCCACCATGACCCTGCAGTAGGCTTGCTGTATATAGTCAGCTCTTGCCAGTTCCGTCTTTATCTTTTGAGTGATAGGAATTTTACCGTCCCATTACACTATCTTGCTTTTGATCCTGTCACCCCATACTTTGAGGTCCCGCTACACGTGTCACACCCTCCACCAAAGATCTCCTCGCACCGCAAAGACTGTAGCCCCCGGCCGACCCTCGCACTGTAGTCGCCTCGCAGTGGTACCTGACATCCCGCTTAGCTCCAAGAGCGACCCTTTAGAAGCCACCGGCTCATCATCCTCCTCCTCCTCAGGACCCAGTACTGACTACTCACCAGCCGGGCCTGATATGGCCAACGGCTATCTGACTGAGTAGGTCGACCACAGGCAGTGTTGTACTGCATGACCCTCTTTTGGCAGCATGCAGCTTTGGGTCATAGACCTAGTGGTAGGCTTTTGAAATGTCCTTTGAGGATCACATAGGATCAGGTTGACTGACATGGGCCTTATGTCTTTTTGGTACACGGCCCCATTTATGTATCCTATTTTGAAACTTGTACATAAACTGAAACAGTGGCTTCTTACATATATATGTATACATATTTATAGTTGACGGCATATATATTATTGCTCTTATCTTTCTATTGTGATAAATTAAACTCTGCCACATTCATTATACAGGGTTCCATTTCTTTTATTACAAAAAGAAAAAAAAAAAGAAAATGTAAACGGAGTATTAACACGGTAATACAATCTACTTAATTTCATGCTATGACTTAGGCATAATATTAAATTAGTAGGGTGTTACATTAGTTATTTTAGCCCTTTTGAGGTCGTATATGGGTGAAAGAGCTTTGCTCAAGGGAAGTGGCCTACGTGGAGGTGATCAGGAAGAACCACTTAGGAAATGAAGAAATTTGAAAAGCCAGGGAAACCATGCAAGTCAAGTATCCATACTTAACCGAATCTTATGGCATAGGTACTCTTTCATTTGTTTAGAATTTTGGAACGAATTCTTTTGAGGGGGGAAGAATGTAATACCCCAGTGTGTAACGTCCGAAAAACAAAATTTACCATTTTTTTTTAAACAAGTTGTTCGATTTTTATCGAATAATTGTGATTAATTAGGATTCGATTTAGTATTCACTTAAATCTAATTAAGTGTGATTTAGGAGGATTAGAATTCAGAAAATTAGATTAGAAACATAGGAAACCTCATAGAGTTTTTCTAAAACCGATTTACCGATTTAAGAGAAATCGGAAAGATTTCGGTATTTTAAACTATCGGAACCGGATCAATAGAAATTATACTGTGAGAATTCCAGGATGGAGGGCCAAGATTCAGCCAAATTACCCATGCAAATGGCACAATCTCAGCCCTCCATATGGGCTGCCAAGTCAAGTTGTATGACCAATACACATCCACCAATCAAATGAAACTTGCTTCAAAAGTTTTCACTTTTTTCCTTTCCTACCCCTTTGCATTTTCGGCCTACATAAGGGGCAACCTCTCTCCATTTCTCTTCCATTCACACTCATCTCCACTCCATCTTCAACCCCTCTTTAAGTCTCATCAAAAGTTTCTTCAATCTTAGACATCAAACCAACAAGATTTCAACTAGACAAGGTAGGAATCTAGCTTCTCTTCTTATTTTCATTGATGTGGGGCTATGTGGGGATCCTATTTTTCTCATGATACTGATCTAATTTGGAGTGATGATGATGGATTATGGTTAATTTTGCATATATGTTGTAATTAGAATTGGAATTGGTATGAAAGAACTTGAAGAATAGAGAGAATTCAAGAAGCTATTAGGGTTTTCACTCGATGGTTCGTACAGCAGAGTATATGGCTCTGCCTACAGTCATTTAAATTTGATGACAGGGCTTTCCATACATATAAAATATAAAGCCATTGGATTAGTATAGAATTAGTTATGAATTTTTGAAATTTGACTTAGAATCCTGGTTTCCCATCTGGGCAGTGTGAGTTAAGAGGGGTGTAACTCACCCTACACAACTCTAAATTGAGTGAAACTAATGCTGTTTGAAAGCTAACATACAAGGGAATATCCCATAAAAATTTCAGAGTCAGATTCATTTCCAGTTATTCCCAGCACATCAATGAATTTACCTTGAGTTCAAACTAGGCTAGAATAGGGTAGTCTAGTAGAGTCAAGTTATGGAGCTTATATCTCAAAATATACTCATGAAAATGATACGAAATTCTTTCATTTGAAATATTGTTCTATTAGCTTTAATTTGATATAAATTTCGTATGATTTCACCTAGATTTCTATTTTTAGTGAATTTTCACTTATAAGGGTGCAATTCTAGCTAAGTATAGGGCAGTCTGAGGTAAAATACTAATAACTTAAGTTATACAAATCAAAATGAGATGGGACTAAAAGGGTTGGAAACTAGACACATAGAGCTACGACATATCCAAAATTCAGGTTTAAATGAATTGAATTGGAGTAAAGGTGGATTATACAAGATTCGGGTAGAATAGGATGAAGTAAGCAGAAAACTCTATTGATGTTTGTATTGATTTTGATTAATGATATTGTGAATATATAATTGCTGTTCCATATTGATTTGCATGTTTGAATGATTTTACTGGTAGTCTGGCACTATTCACAGGGAAGCAGACACGATCTGTTATGCTGCCAAAATTTTGGCAAAGAATTCATATGTTGTATGAGTTATAATTGCATGAACACATGATGTTTGAAAGGATAAAGCTATTTGTGCATGAAATTCATGAATATTATAAAAAGATTCCATATTACTTGGGCCAACCCCGAATAAGTTTAAGGGGAATAGATCAGTGGGAAGGTCAGGAAAAGTAAACCTGGCAATCCTATATAGGGACGAGCTCGGTCCTAAAAAGCAGACTATTACCCAAGAATATATAGCCAATGACTCCCAGGGGATCAAAAATGGAAATTATAAGTTACAAGAGTTGAAGGCTCTCCAAGACAAAGTGCATTTTTTCAATATATATATATATATATGCCGTGTTTGTTGATTTCTAACTGCTTTTACAGTTATCAGTGTTCCTCATATTATGTTACTGTTTAACTATGATTACTATTTTAGTTATGTTGACATGCTTGGTATAAATGTCCTTTTATTGCTCTAATTTAAAATAAAGCTTGTTTCGGGTTACACTTTTCATAATATAAATTAAGGTTGAATATTAATGTCTTAGTGTATTATTTAAACTTTAGAAAAATCGAAACAACTGAGAATGACAGCGATGATAGAAGTGTATAGAATTAGGATTTCTACTGAGAAAATTTTATTTCTCACCTTACTGTATGTTTCCGCGTCATTCTCAGATCATGGAGAATGTGGTGACAGGAGTCCTGTTCATTGAGTTCCCTAAGCTCCATATTCACCTCGATCCATTCCTAGATTCTATATATATATATCCAGTAGATACCAGTTTCGCCTTTATTTCTTTTTCCGTAGAGACTTTGCCACTCTACTTATGCACCCACTTTTCGACCCCTTCGCACCTTATATTGCCATCTTGCTGCACATGGCACATCCGTTTCCACCACCAACAGTAGTAGCTCCTGCAGCACCACTAGCGGCGTCACCTCCGCAGGCTCCTTCGATCTCGTTCTCTGAGGAGAAGGACCCCTCTGAGGCGGTGAGTTCATCATCATCATCCTCCACACCTAGCGGTGGCTATACCTCGACAAATGCCGGCATGGCCAATGGATTCCTTTCCTCATAATCCATCTAGATAGGGTACGTGTAGTAGCAGCAGGAGGTGTATAGAGTGGCCCTCTTTTGGTATTTGGGTCATAGACAGTAATCTAGTGGATGGTTAGTACATGAAATGTCCCGTGGGGACCAGTTAGGGTACTGTTCATAGAGACAGGCCGATTTATTTTGTTTCAGCGGCCTCATTTTATTACCCTGTACTGTTTATGTATCTTTTGGCAAACTTTGAAAACAAATGTCTATGTATATATATATATATATATATATATATATGATGCAGTTTCAGTAGTTCTGTCTATTCCACATTTTTATTTATTTTATTTTATTTCTGTTACAATGATTATCTATTACTTATTCTGCAGTCAAACGGAAATTAATTAAGTGAACAGTTAACTCTATATGGGTAATTAACATTGAATTAGAAAATGGAATTTAATTAGACCGCCATACATAATAACTTATCAAATAATATATTATGACTTAAGCATAGTATTTGCTTGGTAAGGTTTTACACAGTGCAGGTTGCAACTGTCTGTCAATATCAAATCTTGAAAATTTTAAGTTCGAACCCTATGCCTCCTTAAAGGGCTATAGGATTGAGGCATTTTTCTTAAGATTAAAAAACTCAGAAATGGTTCCCTAAACATCAATGAGTTGAAGAGGGATTTCTAGCGAATTTTAGAGAATGAGGAACCCTTCGTTTTTAACGTAAGAGTTTATTAAAATGCAAGTTTTTGAAAAAATTGTACTAAAACCCGAAAGTTGGATTCTAATTCCTAAGGATTTTGAATTTTTAGATATTTTTATTGAATCCAAATGGGGGATATTTCGTTATTTACATTTATGTTTTAAACTTAATGGAGAATAAAGTTAAAGATGACATTAACTTAAAATTAAAAAATGTAAATAAGTATGTGCAATATCTTGGACCTAGGAAGGGTCTGCAGAAGGAGGAAACCAAGTTTCTGAGTTAGTAATTGATTACCTGGGGCCTGTAATCGATTACAAGTCTCTCTATACGCCTTCATGCTAAGTTTTTCCTTGTTGTTACAAAACTAAAGTGTAAGCTTATAATTTTATGACGTAAAGTTACCTTCTTGATTAAAGTTTAAAACTTTATGAAAGGATTTGTATCCAAGAGTCAATCTTTACAACATAAAGTGACAAGATGTCATTTCCATAACTTAAAAAGGCTTTATATTTCAAAAAGCTTAGACTTTTACACATATTCTTGTCTTCAAGAAGAACAAAATGGAACCTTGTGAAACCCATAAAATAGCGCCACTTTTTAAGCATCAAGAAGCAAACTTTTTTAAAGTTTTAAGCTTTTAGGATGTTCATAGTCTTATCAAACCATGAAAAACATATAACGATGAAACTTTTCTAATCATAAGCTCATCATAAGAAAAGGAACAAACTTTAAACAATATACGACCAAGAACATTATTCTTTTTCAAACAACTCATAAGAAACATCAAGATCTCATGCATCAAGAAAGAAAAATAGAAACTTTGAAACACTTAAATAAAGGAACTTTTCAAGAAATCAAGAACACTCATGAACAAGAACATGAACATATTTTACAAAAAATAGAAACTTTTGCTTATGAAGAGCATGAAAGATTTTCTCAAGCCTTCACTTGAAGATCTTGGTCATGAGAGGAACCAAGCTTCAAGCTTTCTCGTGTAAACAAAATAGAAGAGTGAATATCACTACCTAAGCTTGGAAATTGGCGTGTTTGAGAAAGGAGAAGAAGAAGATGAAGGCTCCTCCTTGATGATGATGGTGGCGATTTTGGGAAGAATAAGAAGAGAGCTCTCGAGTTCTCTTGAAATGAAGCTTGTAGTGTTTAGATCTTGTTTCCAAAGACCAAAAGATGTGGTCTTTGAAGGGCTAAGTGAGAGTTTCGGTTATAATGGTGGTGGAGAAAGGAAAAAGAAGATGAAGAAGAAGAAGAAGAAGAAGAAGAAGAAGAATGTAGAGAAAAGTGAGAGGATGAGAGTCTTAGAGAGATAATGAGAAGTGTGAAAATGAAAATGGATGGATGTGAGAGTGAGAGAGAGAGAGAGAGAGAGAGGTTGTAACATGTACGGAGGGTGGGGAGGAGATATTTTCTTAATTTGGTGTTAATTAAGGTTTAGTGAGACAAATTGGATGATGGGGGACAAAGCATATACAATCTCTTACATAAAGCACTCTTGTCTTATGCTTTATGCTTTTATGATATCACCTTTTACTTTATTATCTAGTTGCCTAAATTTGAATTTAATCATGTGATTAAGTGCTCTTGCAACTTAATTAACATGATTAAACAAGGATTAGTGATTAACACACAAGAACATGATTAAAAAAATTTAATCTTGCGATTAAGCTTAATTATCCTTAATTAAACTCGATTAAGCTAATTAAGGGTGATTAGTACTTAATTAAGCTATTAAGGGTCTGACTTGCTTAATTAAAGATTCTCTAATCTTAATTAAGCATTCTTTTAACTTTTCTTCTCATAATTAACTCGTAAACACCTTGTTAATCCCTTAACTAAGCCTTGGTGTCATAACCTCTCATTGAGTGCCTAATTACTCAAGGTTACTGAGATAATTTAGCACAACACGAAATTGAGGATGTTATAATAGCTCAAAACCAAAGGGTCAATGCCCATGCTTATTAGTATTTGTTCGAGTTTTTAAAAATTATAAATAGTACGACTCTCCCAACATAGGTTAGCTAGGACTCAAATTTGAGACCACTGAACATCCCAAAATTTCGTATAACTAACACTGTCAAATAGTTAAAATTTTAGATGCATTATAGGTATACAAGTAGTCAATATCGAAATGTATCCATTAGAGTAAAGTGAATTCAAGTTTCTTTGTAGAAAAGTTTTATGAAGACAAATAGTAATGTTTTGATAGTTTGAGGAAAATTAATTTATTTGCAATGTCTTGTAAATGCAAGAATCAGATTAGTAGAAATCTATATTGTAGGGTGACATAAGTATTAGTTAAAAACCCTAGAATATGTGGCCAGAAACTAGTCACATATACTACTCTTGGCCAAAATATGGCCACACAATTTGAAAGTCTAAGAAAAATTAAGTTTACTTTGAAATCCACCAATCATATAATTTCATAAGTTCTGCAAACTTATGAAGCAAGAAGACATATTTTTCCCTTTATGTCCCCAAGAAATTTCGGCCAGCCTATTTCCCTTCTCCACCTTCATTTCTTCCTTTGATTTCTACATCTTCACTTAAGCTCTTGAACTTACTTCACTATTGCTCCTTTTTTGCTCCAAATTTCTACTCTTTTACATGTATCTCATCAAGATTGACCCAAACTCCTCTTCCCTTGACCAATTGGCCTCAACCTGTCTAAGAGGAAAAAGGGGTTTATACATATCGTAAGATGTTGGAGAAATAGCACCATCAAAATTTCAAGTACGAGAGCTCAAACTTTGGATTTAAGGTAGGATTTCTTGGATTGATTGTTTTCTAAAGTTTTTGACTGTTAGGCTTTCATGGTGTCATTCTTTATATGATCTTGTATGATGTTAATCAGACTCATTTCTAGTGTTTTAAGATAAGAAAAACTTGGTTTAGGTTGAAGATTTGATCAGAAGACTAAGAAAGAGCCAAAACAGAAAAGTTGTTGGATAGAACCCTAAGATGCCGTTCGCACAGTGTAGCTTATAACTCAAACTATGGAACCAAAATTCAAGTGAAACTAATTTTAGATGAGACTAGACTTCAAGATGAATCCAGGAATACAAATTATAAGGCCATTGGATTTAAAATGAATTAGTTATGATTTTAAGAAATTGGCATTGTTCTAACTAGAGCATGATGTGAAGGGCATAACTCACCCTATACGATGTCAAATTAAGTGAAAATAATTTTATTAGAAAGCTAATACATAGAAAATTATCCCATAAAAATTTTAGAATCAGATAATAAGTGGATTTTCCGCAATAATTCCGTAAAGATGACCTATGCTCTGTTCAGGTGGAAATAGAGTAGTCTAATTGAGGAGCTCATAACTTGAGCTCCACTTACTCAATTAGAATGAAACTTGTTGGGATTGAAAGATGGTTTTAATAGCTACAAGTAAGGTAAATTTTGGATAAAACTAATGTAGGATGGATTTTTAGTGATTTTCTAAAATTAAGTGTGCAAGTCTGTCCTAAAACAAGGCAATCTTGAGTAAAACTTTAATAACTTAAGTTATATACGTCAAAATTTAGTGAAGCTAAAGAGGTTTAAAAGTAGATAAATAGAGATATAATTTATTAAATTTCTAGATTAAAATAAATTAAAATATAATTTCAGTGTAATTTAGAAAAATAAGATAAATTTGAAGAAAGTGAGATAACTTGACAATTTAACGGTTAGAAACCCCATAGATCATAAAGAACCAAAGGGCTGAATTATGTATGCGATTTCTTATCAAGAATGATATGCTATTAATATATTGTTATGATGACTTTGATTATTGTGACTAGTTGGTTGTAATTATACTGTCCATATATTATGAAGTCTCGTATTTCAGCTGTTATGCTAACAAATTTTCGGCAAAAATATATGAATTATGCATTATGATTATAAGTTTCCCAAGCATATTCATACATGAATATATGAGCATATGAACCATAAAAGAATATGAATAGAAAAGATATAGGTCCCTTCACTTTGAGGTAATTATTTGGGTTCTTCCTTGTAAATGTAGCTAAAACTATTGGGTCCTTCTACTTTGGATGCAGTTGGCAAGTTAAGTCCCTTCAATTAGAGGCATGTCTAAGATCGCATCCTGAGGATGGTGATATGTAATGCTTAGGTATGCGAAAGGCTGCACTTAAGAACGATGACATGTAACACTCAAGTGCAGATACATATTGACACTCTAAGGACGGCGATACATAACACCTAGATGTGTTCAAGTAAAGAAAGTTCAAGGAAGATAAGAAAGGCTGCACTTTGAGGATGGCGACACGTAATGCTTTGGTGCAGATACATACAGACACCTAGAGATGATGATACGTAACGTCTAGGTGTGTTAAAGAAAGTTAAAGAAAGCCAAGTGCACTTGCATGATTACATGATGTGCATCTGCATATGCATAAGTTATATTCTTTTATTCATTATGAAACTGCTTTCTTAATTGTCAAGTGTGTGAATAAAATTAACCTATTTCTAAAGGACATTTTTAAACTTCATAAAATTGAAAAGTTTATATGGCATGGTTGCTTTTTCATAATAAATTGAAGTAGTTAAAGATAATGACGATGACACTATATATGATAGTCTAGGAAATTCTACTGAGAATTTATAATTCTCACCCTTATATATATTCTTATGTTATCTCCTGATAGCTCAAGAGATATTGAAAATGGCCATACTGGGCAAAATTGATTTAGATTGGAGGACAGCTGAAGGTTGCTGTCAGATAAGATTCGTATATGTATTAGTAACAACTCCTAAGTATGGTATTATGATTTAAGTATGATATTGTGCTTGGAAGGGTGTTACAACCACGAGTTAAATGGAAGGAACTAATCATATGTTGCTATTGTTTTAATAAGATAGCATCTAACCTATTAATATCTGATAAATAATTTTGTTTTAAATTACTTCTTGAAATAAAAAACTTCAATTATGCTAATTTCTTTTAATTAGAACAAATATAAGGATTGCTTTATTGCTACACATTAAAGATTACCGTACAATAATATCAGGAACGAAAGTTCAATCCAATTCCAATAATATATATTAAAAAAATAGTGTATTTGGCAAAAATCACAATGTAGTTGTTCAAATTTGACGAAAACATATTTTTACTGGGAACCATCTTTCTATCTTTTTCATCATTTCTTTTTTTTTTCTTTTTTTTTGGAGGGTTTAATTTTTTGGTTGATTCTTGTTTTCATCTCCGGTTGACGGCGTGTCTGACGCTGTGACACATACTCGCTAAGGGTGTGTGCCATAGCATAGAAGGTCAATGTATGACATTAATGTAGAATATTGTACTTGAATAATTGGTAGGTATTATTACTTTTAGAATTGATTGATGGTATTTTTTTTTTGAAAAAAAAAAGAAAAGAGTTTTGTTTAATTTGATGAATGTCTAAATCCTCTTATATTTGGTGTCTTGCAGGTTAGCGATCAAAGTGATCAAACTGCCACTGCCAAAGGGTCGAGAAGAAAGAGGGTAACTATAAACTTCTCTATGACTGTCTATTTTTAGTTTGTATATTAGTTGCTAATTCTCAGTTGAAGTAGTAAAACCACAAATAGGAGTTAAAAGATTATCAACAACAAAAACTGCATCATAACCAGTTAATCTATTCATACAACCTTTTTTCAGTTGTTTCTTGATGACATTAACAGTTGAAGACGAAAGTAATTTCATCATATGTATAAGAAATAGAAGAAATGTTTTTCTCCTTGCCTGTATATGTCCATTCATGTAAGGTTCTGTTACTTTGTGTTTTCAGCTACTTGCTTGATCTAAATGCTTTTAACTTTGATTGTCTCTTCATATTTTAACTGAACTAAAAGACGAGCAGAGTTTGCTGCGGAAAAAGAGGACTGATTCGAAAAATGTATGATTTGTGGTTTCACATAGGTATAAACGTTAACCCCTATGCTTGGAGATATATTCCTTATTATTTGTTTTTGTTTTGAATTTTTGAGCAGGAGCTGGCATTATCCTTGTATCACATTGTTGAGGAGCATGGAGCAACAAACGAAAGCTCAAAGAGAATGAAGTTGACCTTATTGTTCTTCTACCTATTTTTAGGCCTGTTGTTTTCCTCGGTGACATGTCTAAGTACTACTCCCTGATTCTCTTTTACATTCCATTCCAAATCTCTCCTTAACACACTTCTTGAATTGAATGGTTATATACACAAGCAGCAATATGATGCATTAGAATCTAATTGTGCTAGCTCTTACCTATTTTTACATATTTGGCGTCACGATAGATCATTACAAGTACAAGCTCTATGGTGTCAGGGAACAATGTCCTTGACCAATCTCAGCCTGCAGAGACACATTGTCATCCATCTAAATCATTCTCACCACAAATAGTCCAAGACAAGGTTCTCGATGAAGAAGCAAGTTCTGCATCCAAACAAGGGATTAGTAACCAAGAACCTTTGTTCTTGCTTCCTGATTTAAATCCACCTTTAGGGGAGGATTTCAACTCCCAAGATTGAATAAGTTACTGAGATGATAAACCATTCATTTTCCACACTTCTATGTCTATATTATGCAATGGGATTTTAGCTTGTTGCCCATTGGCAAATTTGTAATAAGGTCTGTTGATGATTAGAGTTTTTCCTAAGATTAAGATTAATGTTATTTGTTAATTGAAAGTGAATATTTTTTTGGAAACTATAAAGAGAGAAAGACACAAAATATTTAATGGTGATAAGTGAAACTAAGTCTTTAATTTCTATATTTACCTCTTTATAGTATCTATAAAGAATATCCACTTTTGATATATAACATTATTATTATAAACACTATTGCTCAAATTGTTGCAACCCAGTCAATTTCTAATCAATTTTATTATTTGTATATAAAGATTAGCTTTATTTCTAATCATTATCCCCCATATATATATTGTATTTACTCATTTTCACATCAGCATATATGATAGATATATATACCACTGTCCATTCACCAAACAACTTAATTTTAATACCATTTCCAAATTGGTGCTTTGGTCTAGGAAGTATTCAGAGCAATTTTACTTTGTTAAAATGTATAAAAGAAAGAAAGTATTATATATTTTTTAGTATTTATAATTTATGAAAATAAAAATTAATTATTGAAAAATATTGAATTGAACAATAAATAACATTAAATATAAATTATAATTTTATATAATTAAAATTAATGAATATTTAAAAATCAATATTTTTTAAATCTATAATTAAATAATTAGTAATATTATTATTTTGTTACAATTTGATTTTTCATTAAATCTTTCATATAATTTATAACAATAGATTCAAGGTCCATAATCTAAAAAGTTTTTTCAGGTGTCAATTAATTAGCCATTCTCCCTTCCACTAACTTGTGAATCTTTCCCTTAATGGAAAGATTTAAAATTTTTTCAATTAAAAATTTTATTCAATACAAAAATAATTCACTCCACTACATGGTTACCATTTCCCACACCATTTGTTGAGAGATCTATTTTCAAAAACCACTCAATCAGACTATTTTCGAAATCACCGTGCATATGAGAGTTTCTTTTTTATTCTAGTTGTTTACCAATACTATTATTCTTTCTTTATATTAACCAATATTGTTTATAAATATTTATTTGTTATGCTATGTTAAAATGATGCACATCAGGCTTTAAAACTACTTTAACTTATATAGACCGAAGCACACAAAGGAATTTAGGCCAATCTCATTATGTAATGTGATAATGAAGATGGTGACAAAGACTATTGCCAACCATCTAAAGCCCATTACGCCAGAGCTGAGTGGAGAATTTCATAGCGCCTTTGTCCCAGGTAGACTTATCATTGATAATGCGATCTTTGAAATTTTTCATTACATGAGAAAAAAGACAAAGGGAAAGATAAGTTTAATATTAAGGTATATGATAGAGTTGAGTGAACTTTTCTAAAGCATGTCTTATCTATTATGGGCTTTCCAGAGGGATGGGTTAAGTTAATTATGAATTATGTCTCATTAGTATCTTTCTTTGTTCTTTTGAATGAAAGGCCATGTGACTACTTCAATGCTAGCCGAGGTTTGAGACAAGGGGACCCTCCCTCTCCTTACTTATTTATTTTGTGTGCTGAAGTTTTAGCCTGATTTTAAGAGTCCAAGAGAAGAAAGCAATCCATAGTATTAAGATTGCTTGTTATACACCTGAGATTTCTCATCTATTTTTTTTTTTTTACAGATGACAACATTCTTTTTACTAGAGCCTATTAATCAGAAGTAGAGAACATTCTTGACATCCTGGACCTCTACCATAGGGCTTTAGGCCAACTCATTAATTTTGACAAGTCTCAACTCTCTTTTAACCAAAATGTGCCAACAGATAGACAAAACTCAATCTAGGAATGGACAAAGATTAAGGCAACGGAGGGTCATTCCAAGTATTTGGGACTTCCAACTTTTGTGGGGAGATCCAAGAAACAAGTTTTTGAGATTATTCTAGAAAGGATATGGAAGAAGCTTAAAGGATGGAAAGAAAAGGTTTTGTTAGGAGTGGGCAAGTAAATTTTGATTAAATAGGTGGTTCAAGCATTCCAAACCACATCATGGGTTGCTTCCTATTACCAATGAAGCTTTGTGAGAAAATTGAGGCAATGATAAGCAACTTCTGGTGGGGCACCAAGATAGGAGAGAGGAAAATACACTTGTCCACATGGACTACACTATGTGTGTAAAAGGAGGATAGTGGTATTGGATTTAGAAGCTTCAGGGCTTTCAACCAAACCTTAATTGAGAAATAAAGGTGGAGGATCATCAACAACCCAAGTTCAATTATGGCGAAAATGCTCAAAGCTCGCTATTTACCTTGAGGAGATTTCATGTTAGCTGAACTAGGCTTCTCCCTAAGTTATATTTAGCATGGTATTCAATAGATGAGGTGGGTACTGGAGAAAGAAGGTTTTTGACACATTGGAAATAGATATTTGGTAAATATTTAAGATAATGGTTGACTCCTTTAACAACTGGGCCATAAAATCCGGAGCCCAAACCAACCGATAATGGGCTTGAGAAGGTCATTGATTTGTTGGACCTAGAAAAGTAGGGGTAGAATGAGCCTTTAATTCACATGAACTTTCTCCCATTTGAAGCACAACAGATTTTAGATATCCGACTTCCTTCTCATGATATGCTAGACAGATTTATCTGGTAAGAAACTAGAGATGGCACTTATAGAGCCAATTCAATAAATCATTTCGTTAAAAACTATGAAGAGAAAGGGGCATCAACATCTAGCAAGGAAGTAGGCCTTAGTCAAGTCAACTGGGGAATCTTGTGGCAACTGAATATTGCACCCAAAAATATCCACCTCCTATGGCGACTGATCCATGATGCTTTGCCAGAGAGGAAAAGATTAATGAACAGGGGGTGGATGTTTGCCCCTTATTCTGAGGTGCTTACTTCATATGGAGACAAATGATCATTCTTTTAGAGATTGTGAAGGGGCCAAGAGATTCTAGTTTGCATCTTTGTCGGGACTTTTTGTGGAAAATTAGGACCATATTGGATTACCAATCTAGGTAGCCAATATTGTTGGCAGCTTGCCAAGAGAAGGATCGAAACTCTTTGCCTCATTAGTCAATGGTATTTGGACCTCTAATAATAAGCTTACCTTCGAGCAAAAGGTACTCTTGATAGATGCGGTGATAACCTTGGTGATTTTAACCTTTAATAGCTATAAATCTACTTTCTTGACAAATGGGGTCCTTCAATCTAAAATACTGAAAATCCATAAGAGGACAGTGTGGACTCCACCATGCAATAATGCATACAAAGTGAATATTGATGTAGCAAAATTTGGTGAAACTCAATGGGGTTTCGGTGTAATAATTAGGGATGGAGAAGGAAATATACTTCTTGCCCATACCAAATTAGTGGAGCAATGCCTAGAACCTAAAGTGGCAGAAGCCCTTAGCCTCAAAGAAGGTCTCATGTTAGGCCGCGATCTCTGCTTTAGAGAGATTGAAGTTGAATCTGATTGTCTGGAGGTAACTCAAGCACTTGCAAATGACAAAAGGATGACTACTTCTTTTGATGTCTAGATTGCATATTACTCTATGCTGAAAGGAATTTCCAGTTCTACTGTTTTGAGCATGTGGGGAAGGAAGGGAATAAGGTTGCCCATGAACTTGCAAAACTAGCTTTAATCCATTCTGATATGTACTAGATTAAAGAGGCTCCAGCCTCAGTTTGTAATCTAGCATACTTTGACGTTTTGGCTTGCCTAGTCCAATAAATAAGGGCAATGCTTCCTTTCAAAAAAAAGAAAAAAATGATGCATAATAATGGTATATGAAATGCAAAATGCATAACTATAATAGCCTTTTCAGTTCTTAAAAACAAAAAAAGTAAGGTGGTGTTTGGTTTGATTATTTTCTTTTTCATTTTCAGTGAAAATGAAAATTAGGCTTGAAAATATGTTAGATGATGTTTGGTTGAAAATATTTTCATTGAAAATAATGCTGGAAACACACACAAATTGAAAATGTCAATTTCACATTTTCAGCATTTTCAACATATTTGGTTCTAAAAGTTGAAAATATTTTCATTGTAAATGTGGTGGCACAATGGTAAATAAGTGGAACTCCTTTCTTTTCGTCTTGCACAACCCGCATTCGATCCTTGGTGTAATACCTAATTTAGAATAAATGTTTAATTAGAATAACATGTCAGTAATCAGAAAGTTTTTAAAAATTTTCATAGTTTATGTTTTTGGATATTTCCTAATATAGTGATACAAGAATTAAAATTGTTAGATAAAATTTTTGAAGTATTAGCTTTTATTTAAAAAAAAAAAAAAAAGAGGAATGGGAGACCACAGTGCACCATAACCCTATGGCACACCATAGGCCCCCCTTTTATTTGATTTCACCGCCAGAAGCTTCCCAGCTTCGCATCTTCATTTTCTTTTTTCATTTTCCTTCCCCCCTGTTATGTCCTTCTCTCTTACTCTATCACAATCATTCCTCTCTCTTGCTCTCTCCATCTCATTCCTCTCACTCACCCCACCACCACATCGTTTATTTCCACCACCACCACCATCACCACAAAACCCCTTCTTTCGCATTTTTCTTTTGTTTGCATCTCTCCCTCACCAGTCACTCTCTCTCTCTCTTTCAATTTTTGGCTATTCTGGCTTTACGTGGCTAGGGTGGTTTTGCTCTTTCCAAATTCATAGCCTTCTTGGTAAGTTATTAATCTATGACTTTGTAATTTTGATGGTGAATAGAGGGATTCCGGGGTAAGTTTATTGTAAAGAGTAAATAGAACTTGGAAACTTTAGTTTTAAATTGAGAAGATTAACAGAGTTGTGAGTTAATAAATTAGATATTACCGACTTTAGAAGTAAATTGGATTGACTTGCTAGTTGTTAGTTAAACTAATAGGGTGATTATATGAGAGTGAGGATAGAAATTAGTAGATGAGAGATTGTTCTAAGTGGAACCAAATTTATATTTAAATTGTAAATAACCACTTATGTATGATTTCAAATCCCCTAGGAGACCAACCTACGAGTTCAGCAACCCCCAGGACATAAGTCGGACGTTCCCTGATATTTTGTGAGTGGATAATGCCTCCATGTCATATGGTCTTCTTATGCAATTAATATTGGTTTGATTTTAATATATATTGATAGCTTATTTTTATATATCTCGTTAACTATGAATGTTTTACTTAGTGGTATAATTATCGTATGGTTTGAAATATTTATCTATTCTTGGACGTCTGTTTTGGTTTGAAGAAATTTTACTAGTATGCAATTATTGAAGGTTTAGAAAGCTTTTTGTAAGAGATTATGAATTTTATAAACGGAAGGACAAGCTCCGATATTTTGTTTTGATTACTAAACTAATTTGTTTAAGTAAATTATATTTTGGATTTTCGAATCTTGTTGAATACTCTTGTTCTTCAAAAATTTGACTTGATATGTGTTACTTAGCTTTTATCAATATTTATTACTTTAGTTCCTATATACTTTATGGGAGTATTTTAAGTTAATCGGTAGCTAGCGGTCGTTGATGCTAACCTTGGTACACCTTGGTTCGAACCCAGCTAGCAGGGGTGTTGCTAGCTCAGTGAGTGTGTAAGGCCAACATACACTGCTGACTTAGTCAAATCTGAGGGGATTAACCCTTATTTGGATATTCTCAGAATTAAAACCCTCCCTGCTTTGATATTCACATTTAAGAGATATATTTTTGAAATTGTAAGATAATATTAATTCTATTTATTGTGAGAATTGTCATTCAAATTGTAAAATAATATTTATTCCTCACATATTGCATAGTTCTATATTAATTTCTTAGTTATAATTAGTTTTGATATTAACTCTTTATTTATATGCAATTTGTTTTATTTTAGAGCTTGTCCTCATATGCTATAGTACTATTGCCCCTTACTGAGTCAGTTAGACTCACTTATTTTCCCTTCCTATTTCAGATCTTAGTGTGGTGCATGCTTCGGGTCTTCCAGTGATGTAGGGTGCAGACATTTTTTGACAACCTTTCTATATGTGAAGGCTTTTCGTTTGCCTTTATTTAGATGTTTTGAATATAACTGCCACCTTAGAATTGCTCCACGATCCATAGATAGGATCCTACTACTTGACATTCTTTTTGGAAGGGATATGTGTATAGGAACTTGTTTACTCTGTAAGCTATGTTTCTGGGTAATTGTAGTAGTCAAAGATGTATATATTTATATGTCCACATGTATGAATAGCTAGATGAAATTATTTTGCTATTGTGGAATGAATGCCTAATATTTGGATATATACAAATTACTTGAAAGTGCTCTGAGAGCCTCAAATTGGATATATGTGCTGGTTGATTATTGGATCAGGTATAGCTTTTACGGGGAAGCGGGAAAAATAGGGGAGACTCTGTCAGTTTGTCACGAAAAATTTAATGTTTAAGGCTTACTAGAGGTTCGTCATCTCCAAGCGCCGATCACGACTCAAGGTGGGTCATGACAAAGGTGGTATCAGAGCCTGGTTAGGTATATCTGTGGTTAGTGGAGCAAATGCCCTTTAGTAGTACTGCAATTGTGTAAATGGTTACCGGCCCATTTTCACAAAATGCAATGCTACTAGAGGCTTTAGGAAATTCTTTTCTGAATGCTTTTGATTTTCTTTGAGAATTTGAATTCTTATGGTCTCTTTTAAGAATCTAAAGTGTTTCTCTCTTGAATAGGTAGAGATGCCACCTAGGGTGCAATCCCGGACGCAGCGGACTGAGGAAAATGAGCCCTCAGACAGAGGATCAGATAGAGCCTCATCCCCTATGCCTAGAGATAGGGCCAGGGTAGAGGTAAAACTAGAGGTAGAGGTAGAGGTAGAGGTCGTGGGAGAATGGCTAGGCAAGTAGCAGAACCAGCCCTTAAAAGGGGTATGGCTGAAGTAATTACTGGAATACGTGGATTGCAGCAAGCAATTGAAACTTTAGTGGGGGTTATGGGGCCACAGCCTCGAGCAGGGCTAGTCCACATGTGCAGAGACAAGCTCCACCCTTTCCTAGCGTAGAGATGTCCGTGCAAGAGTATCTTAACCTGAAGCCACCAACATTTTCGGGTAATCTAGTGACTGAGGATCCACAACTATTTATAGACAAGGTGGGTAAAACCATTAGAGCATCGAGATGTTCCACTACAAGAACTGTTGAACTTGCAGCTTATCAGTTGGAAGGTGTAGCTGAACAGTCATACGAAAACGTGCTACGGGAAAGACCAGCTAGATCGCAGCCTATGACTTAAGAAGAATTCACTGAAGCTTTCATGATAAGATTTCTTCCTGCAAGCACAAGAGCAAGACTTGCCACAGAGTTTGAGAGACTGACGCAAACTCAGGAGATGACTATCATAGAGTATGACACAAAATTTACTCAGCTGTCATGTCATGCCTTGCATTTAGTAGATAATGAGCATATGAGAGCTACCAGATTTATTAGGGGGTTGGTAGATCCATATTTTACAGCATTATCACCTCAGATTGGGAAGCTTACTTATGCAAAAGCCGTGAATGATGCCTTAGAAATTGAATCTGGCAAAGGTAGACAGGAAGGCTGCTAGGGAGGTGACCAAGAAAATGAAGACTCGGGGTTCTTATTCGGTCGTGCTAGTTTTAATGGAACACCTAACCATCAAGGTACGTAGCACACTCCTCCACGAAGGGTCACATCCTCTGAACTATCACATATGAGTGCTCCTACATTAGGTTCTCAGGTTAGGAGTACATCTCAATCTAATCTTCGGAGTTCTGGGCATTCAGCTCTTTCTGTCCCATTATGTCAGACATGTGGAAAGATGCATTCTGGATTATGCCATCGAATAACAGGAGCTTGCTTTTAGTGTGGTCAGACTGGATATTTGAGGAAGGATTGTCCTCAAGTACCTGAGGTCAAGGCCGAGGATTAGTTCAGCCTGTTGCTCTTTCATCATCATCTCTTGCTAATCAATCCCGAGGTGATGTCGTCGGATCAGCAGATAGAGGAAGCAGAAGTAGAGGTGCCTCGGGCAGAGGATCTGGTTCAGCTGGTAGAGGACAGCCGAGGGTTTATGCATTAACTCACCATGATGCTCAGGTATCTAATATGGTGGTAACAGGTATTCTATCTGTCTGTTCCTTTGATGCGCATGCTTTGATTGATCCCGGATCTACACATTCCTATGTGTCGATATACTTTGCTTCTCAATTTGGAGGACTGCCTGAACCTCTAGACCAACCATTTTGGGTTGGCACTCCAATGGGAGAATCTCTCTTAGTCACTTCTGTGTATAAATCATGTATAGTGACCATAAATGGCAAAGACTCCAAGGTAGATATGATTGTTCTAAATTTAGTTGACTTTGATGTTATCTTGGGAATGGACTGGTTGGCCTCTTGTCATGCCACCGTCGATTGCCATCAAAAAATAGTGCGATTTGCCATGCCAAGCGAAACACCTTTTGAGTTTAGAGGCAAAGTTAGTACCTCCCCACCTAAACTTATCTCTTCTTTAAGAGCTATGCACCTCTTAAAAAGGGCGTGTTTGGGATATTTGGTTGCGGTGCGAGATGTTTCACTTGAAGCCCCCTCCATCACACAGATTCCGGTAGTCAAAGAATTTTTGGATGTATTTCCTAATGAATTGCCAGGGATGCCCCTAGATAAAGAGATCAAATTCTGTATTGATCTTGTGCCCGATGCTCAACCTGTAACTGTACCTCCTTATCGTATGGCTCTAGTAGAATTAAAGGAACTAAAGGAACAACTACAAGAATTGTTAGACAAAGGTTTTATCCGTCCTAGCACTTCGCCTTGGGGTGCACCAGTGCTATTTGTGAAGAAGAAAGATGGATTTCTGAGGTTATGTATTGACTATCGACAACTTAACTGGTTAACGGTACGTAACAAGTATCCTCTTCCTAGAATTGAAGATTTTTTTGATCAGTTGCAAGGAGCAGCATGTTTTTCTAAGATCGATCTTTGCTCAGGTTATCATCAACTGAAGATTAATGAATCAGACGTTCCTAAGACTGCTTTTCGAACCCGCTATGGGCATTATGAATTTCTAGTAATGCCCTTCCGGTTAATGAATGCTCCGGCCGCTTTCATGGATTTGATGAATCGGGTGTTCAAGCCTTTTCTAGATCGCTTTGTTATTGTTTTTATTGATGATATATTGCTGTATTCCAAAAGTTGAGAAGAGCATAAGAATCATTTGAGAATCGCTCTGCAGACTCTTAAAGATCACCAATTATATGCTAAATTCTCAAAATATGAATTCTAGTTAGAGAAGGTGGCATTCCTCAGGCATGTTGTGTCTAGTGAAGGAATCATGGTGGATCCCAAGAAGGTTGAAGCCATCCAACAATGGCCAAGACCTACTTCTGTGACCGAAATTCGCAGTTTCTTGGGACTTGCTGGGTACTATCGTGGATTTGTTAAGGATTTTTCCAAGATTGCTGCTCCGTTGACTAGACTCACAAAAAAAAATGTGCGATATGAATGGTTAGACGAATGTGAGGCTAGTTTCCAGAAACTTAAGGATTGTTTGACCTCAGCCCCAGTTCTTGTATTACCCTCAAGTTCAGGAGGGTTCTCAGTATTTTGTGATGCCTCAAGAGTGGGGCTTGGGTGTGTTCTGATGCAGCATGGCTGGGTGATTGCTTATGCCTCAAGACAATTGAAAAGGCATGAGCAAAACTACCCCACCCATGATTTAGAAATGGCTGCGGTGGTTTTTGCTCTGAAGATATGGAGGCATTATCTTTATAGGGAAACCTGTGAAATTTATACAGACCACAAGAGTTTGAAATATATCTTTTAGCAAAAAGAATTGAATCTTAGGCAGTAGTGATGGTTAGAGCTGCTTAAGGATTATGATTGCACCATATTGTATCATCCTGGGAAGGCCAATGTGGTGGCAGATGCTTTAAGCAGGGAATCAATGGGCAGTTTGGCTCATATAACTCCTGTCAAGAGACCATTGGTGGAAGATATTCACAAACTGGAGTTAGGAATGATGCATTTTGACCTTGGAGAGTCAAAGGTGTTTCTGGCTCATGCAAAGGCTCAATTTTTACTTAATGTACAAATTCAAGAAGCTCAGAAAAAGGATCCGAAGATGACCAAAGTAATAACTGAAGTTAAGAGTGGAAAGGGTGCTGGTTTCCAAATTGATAATGAAGGGGTATTGCGATTTGGTGATCGACTTTGTGTACCCAATATTAGGGACTTGAAGAAAACAATCCTAGAAGAAGCCCACAATTCCAAATACTCCATGCACCCAGGTGCCACCAAAATGTATCTAGATCTGAAACAACTATATTGGTAGGAAGGCATGAAAAGAGATATAACTGAATTTGTTTCTCGCTATCTTGTCTGCCAACAAGTGAAAGCGGAGCATCAAAGACCTGCTAGTTTACACCAGCAAATTGAAATTCCAGAGTGGAAATGGGAAAGAATTACTATGGACTTTGTGACAAGGTTACTGCGTACCCCTAAAGGATATGATGCTATTTGGGTAATTGTCGATCGAATGATTAAGTCAGCTCACTTCTTTCCAGTGAAAACAACGTTCAATGCTGCTCAATATGCTCAGTTGTACATTGATGAGATCCTTAGAGTTCATGGCATTCCAACATCTATCATATCTGATCGAGGCCCTCAATTTACTTCACATTTTTGGAAAGCCTTTCAACAAGCCTTGGGGACCCGTTTGGATCTTAGTACACACAAACGGATGGACAATCAAAGCAAACCATTCAAATTTTAGAAGATATGCTAAGGGCATGTATCTTGGAGTTTGGTGGAGTTGGAGTAATTATCTACCTTTGATTGAGTTTTCTTACAATGATAGTTATCAAACTAGTATTCAAATGGCTCTGTTTGAAGCTTTATATGGGAGACGTTGCAGGTCACCCATTGCGTGGTTTGAACTTGGAGAGGCAAAACTTGTTGGGCCAGATTTGGTCCAAGATGCCATGGATAAGGTTCGATTGATTAGGGAAAGACTGTTAGCAACTCAGAGCAGACAGAAGGCATATGTGGACCGTAGGAGAAAGGATTTGGAGTTCATGGTGGGCGAGCATGTGTTTCTACAAGTTTCTCCTATGAAAAGGGTTATGAGGTTCGGCAAACAAGGGAAACTTAGTCCTCGTTATATCGGACCTTTTGAAATATTGGAAATAGTGGGTCCTGTTGCATATCGTTTGGCATCACCTAAACTCTCAATGATACATCCAGTGTTTCATGTGTCTATGCTTCGCAAGTATTTACCGGATCCTTCACATGTTCTATCCTCACCCGCTATTCAATTAGATAAGAACTTGACGTATGAAGAAGAGCGGGTGGCTATTGTTGATAAACAGGTGAAGAAACTTCGTTCAAAAGAAATACCTCTAGTTAAAGTAATTTCGAGGAATCACTCCATAGAGGAAGCAACTTGGGAGACGGAGAATTCTATGCATGCTTCTTATCCCCATCTATTCCTATCTCAAGGTAATACTCCTTCCAAATTCAGGGACCGAATTTTCTAAGCGGGGGAGAATGTAATACCCAGTTTAGAATAAATATTTAATTAGAATAACACGTCAGTAATAAGAAAGTTTTTAAAAATTCATAGTTTATGTTTTTGGGTGTTTCCTAATATAGTGATACAAGAATTAAAATTGTTAGCTAAAACTTTTGAAGTATTAGCTTTTATTTAAAAAAAACAAAAAAAAAAAAGAGGAAGGGGAGACCACGGTGCACCATAACTCCTATGGCACACCATAGGCCCCCCTTTTATTTGATTTCACCGCCAGAAGCTTCCCAGCTTCGCATCTTCATTTTCTTTTTTCGTTTTCCTTCCACCTTGTTATGTCCTTTTCTCTTACTCTCTCACAACCGTTCCTCTCTCTTGCTCTCTCCATCTCATTCCTCTCACTCACCCCATCACCACATCATTTATTTGCGCCACCACCACCACCACCACCACAGAGCCCCTTCTTTCGTGTTTTTCTTTTGTTTGCATCTCTCCCTCACCAGTCTCTCTCTCTCTCTCTTTCAATTTTTAGCTGTTCTGGCTTTAAGTGGCTAGGGTGGTTTTGCTCTTTCCAAATTCATAGCCTTCTTGATAAGTTACTAGTCTATGACTTTGTAATTTTGATGGTGAATAGAAGGATTCTGGGGTGAGTTTATTGTAAAGAGTGAATAGGATTTGGAAACTTTTAGTTTTAAATTGAGAAGATTAACAGAGTTATGAGTAAATAAATTAGGTATTACCGACTTTAGAAGTAAATTAGATTGACTTGCTAGTTGTTAGTTGAACTAATAGGGTGATTATGTGAGAGTGAGCATAGAAATTGGTAGATGAAAGATTGTTCTAAGTGGAACCAAATTTATATTTAAATTGTAAATAACCACTTATGGATGATTTCAAATCCCCTAGGAGACCAACCTACGAGTTCAGCAGGCCCCAGGACAGTCGGACGTTCCTTAATACTTTGTGAGTGGATAATGCCTCTATGACATATGGTCTTCTTATGCAATTAATATTGGTTTGATTTTAATATATATTGATAGCTTATTTTTATATATCTCGTTAACTATAAATGTTTTATTTAGTGGTATAATTATCGTACAGTTTGAAATATTTATCTATTCTTGGACGTCTGTTTTGGTTTGAAGAAATTTTACTAGTATGCAATTATTGAAGGTTTAGAAAGCTTTTTGTAAGAGATTATGAATTTTATAAACGGAAGGACAAGCTCCAATATTTTGTTTTGATTACTAAATTGATTTGTTTAAGTAAATTATATTTTGGATTTTCAAATCTTGTTGAATACTCTTGTTCTTCAAAAATTTGACTTGATATGTGTTACTTAGCTTTTATCAATATTTATTACTTTAGTTCCTATATACTTTGTGGGAGGATATTAAGTTAATTGGTAGCTAGCGGTCGTTGACGCTAGCCTTGGTGCACCTTGGTTCGAACCTAGCTAGTAGGGGTGTTGCTAGCTCGGTGAGTGTGTGAGGCCAACATACACCGCCGACTCAGTCAAATCTGACGGGATTAACCCTTATTTGGATATTCTCAGAATTAAAACCCTCCCTGCTTTGATATTCACATTTAAGAGATATATTTTCGAAATTGTGAGATAATATTAATTCTATTTATTTTGAGAATTGTCATTCAAATTGTGAAATAATATTTATTCCTCACATATTGCATAGTTCTATGTTAATTTCTTAGTTATACTTAGTTTTGATATTAACTCTTTATTTGTATGCAATTTGTTTTATTTTAGTACTTGTCCTCATATGCTATAGCACCATTGCCTCTCACTGAGTCAGTTAGACTCACTTATTTTCCCCTCCTATTTCAGATCTTAGTGTGGTGCATGCTTCGGGTCTTTCAGTTGTGTAGGGTGCAGACATTTTTTGACAACCCCTCTATATGTGAGGGCTTTTCTTTTGCCTTTATTTTGATGTTTTGAGTATAACTACTGCCTTAGAATTGCTCCACGATCCACAGATAGGATCCTACTGCTTGACATTCTTTTTAGAAGGGATATGTGTATAGGAACTTATTTACTCTGTAAGCTATGTTTCTGGGTAATTGTAGTAGTCAAAGATGTATATATTCCACATGTATGAATAGCTAGACGAAATTATTTTGCTATTGTGGAATGAATGCCTAATATTCGGATATATGCAAATTACTTAAAAGTGCTCTGAGAGCCTCAAATTGGATATATGTGCTGGTTGATTATTGGAACAGGTATAGCTTTTATGTTGAAGCTGGAAAAATAGGGGAGACTTTGTCCGTTTGTCACGAAAAATTTAATATTTAAGATTTGTTGGAGGTTCGTCACCTCCAAGCGCCAGTCACGACTCAAGGTGGGTCGTGACACTTGGTGAGGATCTTCTCTTTTCTGCAAACACATTTTTGCAGAAATATTTGTTATATATTATTAATGACCAACCTTGACATCTGCATGCTGGCTGTGCAGTTGGCTTGCATGTTGGGCCTGGATCTCTGATGATGAGCATTTGAACCTCTCTGATGTCAATTTTTAAATTTTTTGTCTATCATTTAATTTTTTAAAGGGAAAAAAGAAAAAAAATGACAAAATACAAAAGAAAAGCTGGCAGCGCAATTGGCTCCATGTGATCCTAGAAACTTTGTGTTGTGTGTTTGAAACTTGTCACCCATTTTTTTATTTTTGCCAATCATTTAATTTTTTTTTCAGAAGGAAAAAAGAGAGAAAAAAAAAGACAAAATAAGGGGGAAAAATGCACTATATGCTTGTATTTGTAATATTCTTAAGGTAGTGAATCAAATACTTTTAGAGTTTAATTGGAGTGCACTGACAATATAAAATTTTTTTACACTGTCATTCAATCAAAACATTTCATTTGCATGACCATTCAAATAGTAGGTGGTTATGTTAAAGACTTTTGCTGATGTGGCAATATATGATTAAATATCTGTGTAAAAGTTTTTTACATTGACAGTGTATTCAAATTAAATCCATACTTTTATTGATATGGTAATATATAATTAAATGTCTATATAAAATATTTTTATATTGACAGTATATATAATAAAATAATACTAACTATAGTATTTAAATATTATATATGTACAAATCAAAATATAATAATTGATAATAATAATAAAATAACTTAAAAGTAAGTAACTTATTTTATTCTTAATATTTTATAGAGTTATTTATTATTTTAATAAATACTTTTAATAGATGAACAAAATATACATATCAAATATACACCAGTTTCATTATTTAATAGTAAATATAATTTTATTATCTCAAATTTGATTTTAAAAATATATTTTGAAAATTGACAAACCAAACATATTGTCATTATTTTTCTTTTTTTAAAACAAATAAATTAAATATATTTATTAAATTCAGAAAATCTGAAAATGAAAATTATTTTCAGAAAATAAAAAACGAGAAATAATAATTTTAGTTTATATTCTATTTTTAAATTAAGTTGAAACCATAATTTGTGTTAATAACATTCTTATAAAATTTTATCCTAAAATACTATTAATCCTTCCAGTCATTTTTTTTTTAAAAGAAATTATTCCATCATAAAATATTTCGTTATTTTTATTATGTATTATGATAAGCTATTTTTTTTTGTCCTTTTGTTTTTTTACTTCTTTTTAATATCCACAAGGTAAATTTAATATATAAATTTAATTGTTTCAAAAGAAATTGTGTATTCCCTTTTTGTTTTTGTTCTGTAAATTTCTTTCTTTTTTTTTTTTTTTTAATGTACGACGGGCTGCAGAAGCACCCAAAAGCAAAAAGATCAAAAAAACATAAGTGTTTCCTCTAGGAAAACCTACGCAATCCATATCTTCTCCAATAATATAAGCAATAATCAAAGCACTTACATAATTAAATTTGGATTAAATGTATTTACTTTAATTTAAAACTTTAAGTGTAAAAGACTTTATTTTTTTTAAATATAACTCAATTATTTTCAAACAAATATATTTAATTTTTTAAAAAAGAGTTTGTATATAAATACATATGTTAATTTTTTTTTCAATTTTAAAAATTTAACATAATTTTGAAAATACTCTTAATTGTATTTATCAACAATTTTATTACTTAATATTAACCAACATTATTTTTAAATTCTATTTATTCAATTAAATTAATTGTTTATGTAAGTTGTGATTGACAAATTTAGCTTTATCGCTTGCATTACACGAGTTCAAAACACTAATTAAAAATATTTTAAAAGTAAGACAATAATATTATATTATATATCATAATATTTTATATAATATTATATAAAGAACTACATAATATTAAAATTTTATTAGGCCTTATACAATCAAGCATTATATTATCAGGTTGGATATAATTAGACCTTATCTTATCATGCTACCAACGAGCCCAAAATATTATATGGAGAAAATAAATTTTAAAAAGAGAAAAAATATGATTATGAAAAATGGCTTTGTAGGGAACAACCCATTGTGCCACTTAAAATTTTGGATAATAAATAATTAATAGTTTAAATATACTTTTAGCTTGTTATAAATATGGCTCATTTTGGTTGGTCCGATTTCTGTTTTTATTATTAGGTTTTTGATCGCTATCATTTATATTCAATGTCAAGTAGTGATATTTATAAAAATTAAAAGAAGATTTAGAAAATATTTATGATGAAAAAAAAAAGAAAATTCCAATATTTGTAAGACTAAACACTTAATCTAAATTACCTCTAAGGACTAAAATTTGGAATGCTGATGACTAAAATTGAAAAAGAAAAAGGAAAAAACGGGGGTCAAAACCAAAGTAAAAATTTTAGAGAGTATAAAATTAAAATAACCTATATTTAAAAATGCATTCAACCCATAATTAATTCATATTTAACATTTAAAACAAAAAAAAAACCAAAAAATATAGGAGTGAAAGTGAGCTGAATTTAGCAATATTTAAACTCAAATGAATGATAATAAGATTAGTTTAGACCTAAGCTTGATAAGAAGTGAATTTAATTTTGAGACTTGAACTTAGTTCACCAAAAATTAACAAGCGAATCAAGCTCAATGAATTAATACAACTTAAATACAATTGAAGTGTATATATATATATATATATATATATATATATATATATATATATATATATATATATATATATAGTCAAACTTAAGCTTGGTTCATCAACTTGACTAATTAAGATATAAACAAATAGAATTAAAAATAACTCACGAGCTGATTTAAATTACATTGAGTCATAATAAAGAATACTTATTCAACTGACATTAAATTTAAAGAGAGAGAGAGGCCAAGAGAGCATTATACAAGAGAAAGCACTTTTTTTTTGAGAAAAGGAATTTATATATACAAATTTTTAGACACCTTAAATACTCCATTTTATTTTTTTTCTTCCACCTTTCTTGTCACATTTTCTTTTTTCTTTTTTGTGTTTTTTTCCCTTCTCCCCTCCCTGGCTATCAATCTATATCCAAGAGGAGAGTAGGCAAAACAATATCACTTGTTTTTTGTACCCACCAAAAACATAATAATTGATGAAGTAAGATGGCTAAATTAAGAATTATGAATAAAACACTAAAATAAAAAAAATAAAAGTATTATCATTTTTTAATGGGGGCTTTCTATAGTACCTAAGAAAATTTAAAGGGATTAAAACCCATGCTGAGTTGGACTAATTATATAATAACATATAATTTATGCATTTTGCGTAAAATTTTATAAATTTAATTATTAATAATTATAAATCAATCCTTTTAAAAAGTTTAACGTTTGCTATATATTGGTTTGACCCATCTAATTAGTAAGGCCGATCCTAAATAGGTCAAGCCAATATTATGTTAATTTATTAACATTTACTATATGTTTAACATTTACTATATATTTACATAGCTCATTTAATTGGCGGGTCCAAATGCATTTGGTCGGGCCTAAATGGACCGAGCCTAAATGTGCTTAGTTGGCTTGTTTAAATCTATGGGCTAACCTTAAATGGGTTAGGTTAATGTTATGCATCTCGTTGACATTTGTTATAGGTTGACCTGACCTATTTAATTAGTAAACCCAAATAGGTTGAGCTTAAACGATTCACACCAATATTATATTAATTCATTAATATTTGTTATAGGTTGACCTAATCTAATTTAATTAGCAAACCCAAATTGGTTGGACATAAATGGATTGTGGTGGCCTGTTTAAATTTGTGAGCTAACTTCAAAGAGACTGAGCTAGCATTATGCTAGTTTGTTAATATTTCCTATAACTTGGTCTAATCTATTTAACTAAAGGGCAAAAATGAGATAAGCCTAAATAGCCCGGGCCTACATTATGCTAACTTGTTAAATTTGCTATAGATTTACCTGACTTATTTAACTAATACATGGCTTATTTTGGTTTGTTTAAGTTTATGGGCTAACCTTAAACAAGCTTCACCAACATTACGTAAGTTCGTTAATATTTGCTATATATTGATCCAACTTATTTAACTATTAGAACCAACTGGGTTAAGCCTAAATAGCTCAAGTCAATATTATGCTGACTTATTTATATTTATTATGAGTTGACTTAACCTATTTAACTAATAGGTCCAATAGGCTTTGCCTAAATGGGTTGAGTTAATATTATGTGAGTTTGTTAATATTTACTATATGTTTGACCAGTCCATTTATTTAGCAAGCCTAAATGGGTTAGGCTCAAATAAACTGGATTAAACATAATATTTTCATAAAAATAATTTTTTTTTATAAATATTATTTCTTTAAGTATTTTTTTTATAAAATTAAATATTGATATAAATATAATTTACATATCATTATTATAAATTTATATGATATTTTTTTATTGATCCATATATGGTAGGGTTTCATAGAATTTCCCTTTTTTAATAATTAATTAAAGCAGCAACAAAATTTTAAGGAAAAAAAAAATAGAATTCCCGTACCATTTCATCAAACAATATCTAACCTTGTCCAAATTGAGTACCAAGGTACAAAAACTCTCCTCACGTCTCAGCCTTTTTATAAATAACCTATAGTACTGGTAGGGTTCTCCGAAGCCCCCAATGTTACGCTGCCGCTGGTTTGATCTTGGGATTCTTTGCAGAAAGTTCTGCTAGATGGCTTTCACTATATATTCGTCGATGCTGGGGGAGAGTGCATCCTCTCATTCCACTAAGACTGGTACTACTCTATTTCCAGATCGCTCATCTCAATTTTTGTCATTGATTGCATTTTTTTCTTTTTTTTGACAATTTGCCATATTTTCCCCTGCATAAATTGGCTGACCTATCTTGTGTATTCATCAGATACGTGAGTTAGGCAGCAGCACTTGTTTCATGGATCATCGTTGCATTTATATTTTCCGATGGAAATGGTTGATGGTGTCCTGTATATCTTCGTGGTATCTGATACATTTTGCTGTATTCGCGCTCGTGATGACAACACTCAATTATTCAACGACTGTGATTTCTTTGATTAAATAATACGTTACACCACAATACAAGGTAACAAAAATGAGAAATTTATTTATATAATATATTAAGAAGCTAGTATATATTTTGCATTATAAGTTGGTGTGTGTATAGTGAAGTGCTCATACTCAGATTTGTAAACATTATAATACATCAAATTTAGTTTCAATTTTAAACTATCATATCAACTCACTTAAGATTGAAGCCAACAAAAGGTAATTAATGGATTAGTGAGTGTGTTCAAGACAATGATTCAACTTACAAAGCAAGCGATATACTTATTACTTCATGTAGTTCAAGTACCATGAGTAATATGTTACATTTTAATATCAGATATGAATATAGCTGGCATTGATGTTGAATGTGGGTTGGTTGAGAAATATTCGTAGCTTATGCCCTTTTTGTTATAACATTTGGGTGGGTCAGCCATTTACATGCTACATAGCAGAAATTGAAGTTTAAGTTGCCAAGGTCAGTCATTTGCTGCCTCGAGAAATTGGCAGCTTTCTGGTGTTGATCAATCAAGAAATGCTATGTTGATATAGCATCTTTAGACATATACAGTGTCCACCCTATAAGAACCAAGAAAATGAGAAAATGACAGTATAGCATGGGCATACATACAGTGAAAATTAGTAACCTTTGTTAAAAAAAAAAAAAAAAATCACTCTTCTCCTTCACTCACAAACTCTCCCACTTGACAAATCAAACTCATTCCCGCCCCACTCTCCCATTCTTCTTCACTCTCACAAACTCCCCAATCTTTTTCCTTCCTCCCTCTCAAAATTTTCCAGCCACACTCTTTTGCACCCTCCCTTCCCAAACTCCTCTTCATCCTCCCTCCCAAAAGTTTCCCATTGTTGAGTTGCAAAGATTCTCATCATCAAGAAAGTACCGTGCATAGCTGAAGCTTCCAATTCATTTGTTCCCTCAATGAGCTCCTCCCTTCTAAAAGTTACTTGCCACTTAGTTGCAGAGATTCTCATCATCGAGAAAGTACCACACACAGTTGAAACTTCCAATTCATTGGTTCCTTCTAGGCGTGCAAACAAGCCAGGCTAGGCCAGGTTTTCCCCGTAACAAGCCAGGCCTGTATTATAACTCGTTGGCTTGAGCCTAGCCTATGGCCTGTTATAGGCTTTTTTTTTAGCCTAAGCCTGAATTTGTTAAAAGCTCAATGTAACATTCCAAGTAATAGTGTATATAATTAACATTGTTGAATAATTAATTTTTAGATACATTATAGATATATAAGAAGGTAATGCGGAAATATTAATTATAGGGTAATATGATTTCAAATTTTCTTTATAAAAAAATAATGATATTTTGCTAGCCAGAGAAATGGTCTTAATAATAGTGTCTTGTAATATAAGAAACTGATCTGGTAAGAATTTATACTGCAAGATGGCATAAATATCTATTGAAAATCTTAGAATGTGAGGCTAGAAATTGGCCACACTGGTCATTTTGGTGGATAAAAGATGACCACTCAAAATTTTACTTAAGAAGGTTTAAATTTTATTTGAAATCCACCCAATAAGAATCATTCATCAAGCAAGGTCACTTAACATGGAAAAAGACTCATTATTTTCTCTCATTTCCTACCTAAAATTCGGCAGCCTCTCCACCTCTCTCTCTACTTCCATTTTTCATTCAACTCAATATCTCATGTTTTGCTTGTTCTTGTTCAAATTTTTAACTCTGTCATTTGTTTACCATCAAAAAGTCCTCATACAAGCCTAAAACTTCTTTTTTTGAGCCATATAAATTCGACCAACCAAGGGGTAAGGGAGTTGGTGCAAAACTGCAACCTGCAAGGCTGTATATCTAGATTGGTATAATTGGTGACTGCTAGTATGGGAAGGAATGATTAGATTTTAAAGTCTCATCCAATGCAAAGTCAAGTTGGTATCCATACCAAAAAAAAAAAAAAAACCTTCCTTTCTCTATTTTGAATAATTTTCTATGCTATATATTTTCATTACTTACCAGTTCCTGAAATGATTAGTGTAATATTTCTAATTTTGTCTAAGTTAATTAGCTCAGTGATCTTGGCTAATTAGGGAGGTTAACGATTAATTGAGGACCAATCGGCTAATCTCGATGAGCAAGAGCTTAGTAAATTGAGTCAAGTCAATAATTAAATCATAATGCACTAAATATTTTAGTTAAAACCTAATTATTTGAACCTCATTAATTCATAACTTAGAAATATAATTAAGTTAATCCAATCTTATTAAGTCCAAGATAATTGTTCTACTTTACCTATTTGAGATAGATTAATTCTTATACCCTAATTATATAATTCATAAGAGCAATTTAACTAATCAAATTGAATTAACAACTTAGGTAATTTTAATAGTTTTGAAGATTTAAAAATTTCTCCTAATTGATGCACCAAATTTTGGCCAAGGACAAAAGGAAAATCCAACCATCCATTTGCCTTCTCATCATGCACCATTAAATCAAGAGTTTATATTAGTAGTATTTCTTGAGTTATGCTAATAGATGTACTCTTCTTCATCAAGATTGTGCCACTTGGAGTGATCATATTCACCCAAGCCAATCCCAAGAGTGGTCATACTTTTAACCACTTGAAAAATACTACATGTAACATCCGCCAAGATTCTTTTATCGTTTTTTTCGCCTAATTATTCGGTTTTATCGAATAATTGAGAATAAATAGAATTCGGTTAAATAATTATTTAGAATTAATTGATTAGCAATTACTTGAATTTAGATATGAGGAAATTAAGTTAGAAGTATAGGAGATTTCATAAAATTTTATTGAAAACTGATTTCCGATTTAAAGGAAATCGGTAAAATTACGGTATTTTAAACTGTCGGAACCGAACCAATAGAATTCCAATTCTTTTACCCTACCTTGAGTGGCTGATAACTCAGCCACTTAACACCCAAATGTGGTGCCACTTTGGCCACAATACATGAAGAAGCTTGGCTGAATTTCAGCCATACATGCTCAACCAATCACAAGCCAAGGAAGCCACCTATTTATATTCCCTTAATCAGATTTTTCCTCCCCTTTTTCTCTCATTCAGACTGCGCCACTTTCTCTCCTCTGCCCAGCTCTCTTCTTCTCTTCTTCACTCACATAACTCCAGCCAATCATCCAGCCTAATCAAGTTTTGTTCATCCAAGCCTAAAAAATCAAGCAAAATCACTTATAACAAAGGTAGAGGTTTAATTGTTGCATTAATTTTGTGGTCTTGGCTGGTTGAGGTTGGATTATTTTCACAATCTTTGATGTGTTAAATGAATGATTATAATGATATATGGCTGGTTTTTGGCTGTTTGTTTGGTTAAAACCGAGTTGGAAGCAAGAAAGAATGAAAATAGGAAAAGCTGAGGGACTGGAGAACCAAAAACCCTACACCCAATTAAATTTGATGAAACCATTTTTATATGAAACTAGACATCTAGGGCTTTCTATAAATATATCATATAAGGTTTTTGAATTAGTATTGAGAGAGATATGAATTTTTGAATTTCGACCTAGGGTTTTGACTCTGGTTCTGGGTAGACTGGGTTATTCAAGGTAGAACTCGCCCTATACTACTTGAAAATGAGTGAAACTAACTTTGTTAGAAAGCTTACACATAGGAGAATATCCCATAAAAATTTTAGAATTAGATAAGGTCCCATTTGCTACCAGTGATCCAAGAAAGTTGCCCTATATCCAAACCAGGCCAGAACAGGGCAGTTTAGGAAGGTCAGAATTCGGGGCTTATAACTCGAGCCCTACTAAGTCAAATGGAATGGAACTTTTTGTAAATGAAACTTTACGGTGTTAGCTTTAATAGGAGTCCAATTTTGTATAATTTGATCAGTTTTCGATTTTTAGTGGATTTTTACTTTTAGGTGTCTGATTTTGGGTAGCCACTGGGTAGGCCGGGATAAAATCTAAATATCTTGAGCTATAGATATCAAAATTAGATGAGACCAAAAAGGTTAGAAAATAGACACATAACACTTTAACATAACTAAAATTGAGGTCCAAATGAGTTAAATAGAAATTATGGCTTGATTTAGAAGAACCGGGTTGGCTGACTATATTGAGGCAGAAACTTTGTCTTAATGAGATTATTGTTATTATGAGTTCCATGTTGAAATATGTGTGCAATGTTGTGACCTTGTGATAAATTGGTGTTCTGGTGTGCTGGCACTATTCATAGGGAAGCAGACACGTTTCGTTATGCTAGCGAAATTTCGGTAGAATCCATGTATAAGTTATGAATTACATGTTAATGCATGTGCAATTTCTAGAAAGCTATGAAAGTTATGATAAGAATTATGTTATTATGAAAGTTTCATGCTACTTGGGCTAGCCCCGGATAAGAAGTTAAGGAGAGTAGATCGGTGGGAAGGTCGGGGAAAGTAAACCCGGCATTCTTGTATAGGAACGAGCTCGATCCTGAAAAACAGATTATTATCCAGGAGTCTAAATGGCCAAGAACTCCCAAAGGACTAAGAGATGGAAAAATAATGAAAAGAAATGAAAAAGTTTATGAAGGAAGGTTCAAGAATGAATCTGTATGATTACATGAATGTATGAATATATGGAATAGCTATGTGAAAATGTTTACGATTGTCTATTATGTTTGTTTACTGCTGTTTATTTATTTATTCTGTTTATCATTCTATGTATCATTATTAGTAATCTATTTTATTTCTTGTGCTGTCTAAAATAAAACTGAACCTTGCCTCAGACCAAATATTTTCTTGAATTCATTAAAATGGATATTTCAGTTTGAACGCATGTTTTTATAATTAAATAAAAATCGAGGCAACTGAGAATGTATGTGACGTTATAAAATTATTATACACGAACCCTACTGAAAATTTCTTTAAATTTTCACTTCACTCTGCATTTTTCCGCATCATTCTCAGATACTGGCGATGGACTCCACGATTACCGTCTTCATTGAGATCCCAGATTTGCAGCTTCACCATGATCCAGAATTGGAATCTTTGTATATAGCCGGTTCTTGTAACTTCCGCCTTTACCTATTTAGCAATAGGAATTTTGCTGTCCCTCTACATCATCCTGTTTTCGATTCTGCGACTCCTTACATTGCTATCCCACTACACATGGCGCACCCACCTGCTGCTCCTCCTGCACCCGCAGCACCTGCAGCTCCTGCTGACCCTGCACTCGAGTCACCTTCGTAGGCAGTTCCAGACATACCACTTAGCTTAGAGAGCGACCCTTCCGAGGCCACCGGCTCATCACCCTCTTCCTCCTTGGGACCCAGTGTGGATTACTCTCTAGCCGGGCCTGGCATGGCCAACGGCTATATGATGGAGTAGGCCAGCCGCAGGGGACGTTGTACAGCCTGACCTTCTTTTGACAACGCGCAGCCTTGGGTCATAGATGTGACAGTAGGACTAGCAGTAGGTTGTGAAATGTCCTCTGAGGACCATAGGATCATTTTGACTGATACGGGCCTTATGTCTTTTTGGTACGCTAACCCCACTTATATGCTCCACTTTGAAACTCTGTACATAAACTGAAGCAATGACTTCTAATATATATATGTATACAGTTGATGTATTTGCACTATTTCTTATCTGTTATGGTATTTTGTTCAATTTCATTACGCTCATAGTATAGCAGCACGCTGTTTCGTCTGTTTACGTAAAAAAAAAATAATAATAAATAAGAATATATGTATGAGGTGTAGTATGAATCATGAAAGGTAAGCAGTATGTTAACACGGTAATACAGTCTACTTAATTTCATGCTATAACTTAAGCATAACATTAAATTGGTAAGGTGTTACACTACATAGTATTATCCAAGTGTCAATACTCAAAGGAAATACAACCCACCTTTTTTCCCTAAGGTTCCTAGCTTTCTTGCTTGTAAAAGAAGTTAAACTCACCTACTTCCCCTTATTTGTTAGAGAAGCAAAATACATCAACTCCCTTCACCCATTTTTGCGCCAACTAGCCCCTCCCCCACTCCCTCATTTGTGATTTTCATCCTCTCACTACAAGTTTAAGTTCTTACTTCTCTTTAAGCTTCATTCTAACTCTTTTACTTTTTCAATTCCTCTTGTTCTTCTTCCCACTTTCATACCCCATCCAACTCTCTTTCCTTTCACCATTTTCACAAGTCCTTCAAGGACCATCCTCTTTGATTTTTGAGGAAGTAAAAAACAAACACTCACTTAGCCCTATTATCAAACTCAAGGAGAAGGAGGCCATTTCTAGCCATTTTCATTCCTTAAGCTTTCAAGAGAATCCTTATGGTAGTGACTCTAACTCCTCTTTTTTCTATATTTTTTAGGCTCTAGAACTCCTAAGCTCTCCATAGCTAGGTGGTTTTAGAATTTGCATTGAAGGCCTCATGGCCATGCTTTCATTATAAGAAGTTTGTGATTTTTGCTCTTTTTTTAGAAAATGATTTGTGGTGTATTTATTCTTATTTTGAACTAAATTTTTTAGAACTCAAAATATTGATTTTTCACCAAAATTTCAAAGTATGAAAGTGGTTTGGAAGAGAAAAGTAGTCACTTGAGGAAAAGACTTAATATTTTTATAAGAAAACTCATTGAAACCAAAACCGTGGAAGTTGGAAAATTCTGACAGTTTGTATGGCGCGACTGATAACTTTTTCAATATAATTTCAAATGAAACAAAATTAATTTTAAATGAAAATAGACTCATGGAGCTTTTTATATATATAAAATACGTGAAATTGTTAAAACAAGAGAGATATGAATTTTTAAAGTGTGTTATCCCTAGGTGTGTTTCTATTCGGGCAGTATGTAATAAAATCTTAATAACTCAAGTTATATAGAACATTTTTAAGTGTGACTAAGTTTGTTAGAAAGTCAAGACATAGAGAAACATCCCCATAAAATAGTTTTGGCAGATTCCTTATGAGGAGTTTGTAGTAAAGTTTAAAAGTCCTTGTATCGAGAATAAACTTAAAAGTTGAGCAGTTAGAATATAACGTGCATATTTCAAGTTACAACATGAATTTTTGAATGGGGTTTGCTTTATTTAAAAATAGACCCAGAGAACTATAATCATACCAAAATTCAAATCAAAATTGTAAAAGATGAAATTATGGTGAATTTTTGAAGTTACTGCTCCACTGTAAAAGTAAAATTGGTTATGGTTAAGTTTTAAAGGATAATGAGAAATAAATTTAAAGACATTAAGACCTTTACATTAAGTATTGGAAAACCTTCATAATCCTACTTAAAAGTTTCAAAAAGGATAATAGATGAAATTAGCTCTATGCCTAATAAAAGGATTTTATACAAGAGGTAACCTTGATTAAAAGTTTGCACCAAATTTACTAAGTTAAGCTCATAATATTTTGTGTAATATATATGTCTTTATGTGTCAATATGATGACAAGGATATGATGATGATAATAATGATTATGATAATGATATGATGATGATAAGGATGATAATTGAAACATTCCCATTTTCATCTAATCTAATTAGCTCGGTGTCTCCAGCTAATTAGAGGGGTTAGCGATTAATTAAGAACTAATCGGCTAATCTCGAGAGCGAGGGCTTAGTAAATTAAAGGCAAGTCAACAATTGAAACATAATGTATTAAAAGTTACAATTAAAAGCCTAATTACCCAATCCTTATTAATTCGTGATTTAGAACATAAAATCAAGGTGGTCTAACCTAATTAACTAAGAGTATATAAGTATCATATCTTAATCACATTAACCCTCACATCTTCTTTACATAATTAATGAGGAAAATCCTTTTCATTGAAAATGTGTTAAAGTGTAATTAAACCAATCAAATTAATTAGCATTTAGATAATTGTAACAATTGTAAAAATTTAAAAACTTCCCTTTAATTATTGTTTGAAAATTTGGTAAAGGCAAGAGCCATATCCAACCATCCATTTGCCTTTTCATCATATACCACTAGATCAAGAGTCCAAGTTAGTAGAATCCTTGAGTCAAAACAAAAGATTTACTCTCCTCCATCAAGATTGTGACACTTGGATTAATCATATTCATCCAATGCCAATCCTAAGATAGGTCATACTTTTGACCACTTGAAAAACTACATGGTCTTTACTCAAGTGCCAAGACTCAAAGGAAACACAACTCCCTCTTTTGCCCCAAAGTTTTTCCCACTCTCTTGCTTGTTGTAAGAAGCAAAATCACATCATTTCCTCCCCCCTCATTTGCGCTATTTAGCCTACTCTCTCCCCCCTCATCTCATTTTTTTCATTCATCTCACTAAGACATTAAGCTCTCTCCTCTCTCCAAGTCCCTTTCCTACTCTCTTGTTCTTCCAATCTTCCTTGTTCTTTTTCCAATCTCTCTACTACTTCTCACTTCATTTCCATCATCACCCTCACCATCCTTTCAAGGACCACCATTTTTGGTCTTTGGAGAAACAAGATCACTCATACACAAGCCCCATTTTCAAGCTTTTAAGTAGGAAAGCTCTCTCCAACCTTCTCCACCTACAAAATCCTTCAAGAAAGATCTCTTTAGTAGTGACTTTAACCTTTCTTTTTAATGTATTTTTCAAGATCTAGAACTCCTAAGCTCTTTATAGCTAGGTGGTTTTAGGACTTGCTTCAAGGTCTCATGATCATATCTTGTTATATGAGTTTTTTTAGTCTTGTTGAAAATAGTCTTAAAATGAAATTATGTGGCATGATAGTTTTATGTATCTTGCTTTATTTTGTTTTAAAATACTGATTTGGTGGTTAAAACTTTGAATATGATGATGAGATAAAACATAAAAATGGTGATTTAAAGTGGTATAGCTACATCTCCATAAGTTTGATATGTAAAACATGAAAACTAGTTAAGCTGGAATTCTAGGAGTTTGTAATGCGCACTATATAACTCGTTCTACAAAACTCAAAATGTAATTAAACTAATTTTCTGTGAAAGTAGACTCAAAGAAAACATATAAAATACATGAAATTTGGATTTAAAATAAGGGAGATATGATTTTTCAAAGTTGGCTGTTCTCGGATAGATTTCTGTTTGGGCAGTCTGCATTAAAAACCTTATAATTGGAGCTACAAAAATTATTTTTGAGTGGGACTAAGTTTGTTAGAAAGCTAAGACATAAAGGAACATCCCCATAAAACAGTTTTTTCAGATTCCATGTGAGGAACTCCCAGTGGAGTTGACAAGCCACTGACCCGAATTGAATTTTCAAATCTAAACAGTCGGAATTAAATGTGCATAACTCAAGTTACAAAATGAATTTTTGAGTGGAGCTTATTTTGTTTAAAAATAGACTCAGAGAAGTATATTCACACAAAAATTCGAAGCAAAAGAGTAAAGGATGAAATTATGGTGAGTTTTTGAAGTTACTGTCCCACTGTAAAATTAAAAATTAGTTATGGTGAAAGTTAAAAAATAATGAGAAATAATATTTAAAACACTAAGACCTTTACTCTAAGCACTGGAAAGACTCTCATAACTCAACTTAAAAGTTTCAAAGAGGATAATGGATGAAATTGGCCCTATACCTAATAAAAGAGTTTTACACTAGAGACAATCTCAATTAAAAGTTTACACCAAATTTATTAAGTTAAGCTCATAAAATTTTGCTTGAGAATATACTTATGTTTATGTGCAAGCATGATGCTATGATGATGATGAGTGATGATGATGATATGAATATGATATGTTGATGATATGATGCTTAATGATATGTGATATTGGATTTCTCTGTTTAGCAAAATTTTGGAAAGCTTCGGTCTAACCGGTATGCTGCCGAAATTCTGCGAAAATTATGGACTTAGAAATATTTCGCATCATAAGTTTTAATAAGAAGAAATTTAATTAAGTGTGTAATCCTTCAAAAGGGAAGGTGACTGACGTGACAGTCGAACTCACTCAAATTAATCAGGCTATAAAGAAAAAAAACTTGTAATATAGAGCAACCTGAATCGTTTCCCAAGGAATTCGCAATGAAACAATTCGCTCAATTGGAACAACACAATGCAGAATTAGCAACAGAAACGAAAAGGGGGGGTTTGTTCAATTTCAATACAGATAACAGATAATAAAAAAAATGAGATTAACAATTTTAAAGCAACCAACCCAGACTTGAGTTCCTAAAAATCCGTCATTGGACAATGAATCCCTGAATTCGTGGTTGATCCTAAACAAATCGGAATCCCTGCATTCATCTAGAAAAACGAATCCACTAGACGATCACCTAGCATTTTATCAGAAACTCGGCGTGTTCACTCATTCAACGTACAGTGCCCACTTAAACCCGTTTTGATTTTAAGCCCTTTCGATTAATCAACCTAAATGTTAAATCTAACATTCAACACCCCTTCCCTTAAGTTATCCAGAATCGAAATACAGAAGAGAAAGGAAAGAACGAACTCAGTATGATGCAAAAACGTCCTCTGGATTGAAGGCGGAAACTCAATTCGTGGGTTGATCGATTAGTGCCTTAGCCAACCATGGTAGAATAAAAATCGCAAATAAAGAAGAAAGAAAAGGTTGATAGTTCCTCCACTGAATGGAATGAATATGCGCAGACAAAAAACTACCAATGAAAGTTTCCTGCCCCAAAATAATAACAGCCCTAGTCCCTTCGTTTTCCAGCTCTAAAAAAAAAAAACCAAAATAAACCGGTTCAAAGGACAAGAACCGGCCCAAACAAAAAAACCGAAAACTAATGGCTTTGGTCCCTTGCAATTTGGACACTTAATTAACTAAACTTTGCTCCAGCATTTCGTGACTGCCTTGTCCGAATTTGGCCTTTAATCGGGAACCTGAAACAAAAGTTATAATTAATTCCACTTAAAAGCCCAAAATCCAATTTAGACCGAAAACCAATATTTACACACTAAATTGCCCCAAGATCATTATTCAATTGCAAAAATAAAGTGTGATAAAAAATCAATTATCAAATCCCCCCACACTTATCCTTTTGCACTCCGGGGCAAAATTAAAAATTCAACAAAACATAAAGACTCAAGGACTCAAAAATAAAGACTAAAGGATAGACCTCTCCTTTTAACAATTGTCAAGAATGCAAAGTTTGGACAAGGAACACAAAACGTCAAAAGATCAACTAATTAATCATGACAGAAATTTCTTCATCTCAAATTATAAAACATGGCAATCTCAATTGATGATGCTAATCACGCAAGATGGCCTCTCAAGGTATGCTCTCAATCAATCTCTCAGGTGTGTAGGGTAGCAAGTGTATCACTCAAATTCCACTCAACAAAACTATCCTACCATAAGCTTGCTCAAATTCTACTTCTCTACTACTCAAAACACATGCATACACAAATCAAGAGGACTTATTATTCAAGGTTGTAATGGGGCTATGGTCAAGGTATAGGTATGGACAAGGAATGAAAAGAATGAAAGGCTAAGCACCCAAGAAATTTAGAAGAGCATTAGTCAAGTAACACCAAGGTGTGCTCAAAACCAACTAAGTAATGAAATGCAAATTTACAAACAAATAACTTCTTTTTTTTTTTTGCGTTTTTGTTTTGATTTTTTTTTTTTGATTTTTTGAATTTATAATCCATAACAAAACAATAAGAAACCAATACCAAATAACAATTGGCATCAAATAGCACCATAATAGCTCCCCCCACACTTAAATTGTTGCACACCTGGGCAATCCCCACACTTTAAACACAACACTAAGGTGCTACCAATTAATGCTCAATAAATGTCCAAGGTGCGGAATAAAATGGTTTTACACTTAGGCTTGTAATGTGGCTAAGACAAGAATGGTACACAATAAAAGCACAAAGGGGCTAACCAACGGGGATATAATGCAAGGGAAGGCTATCTGGCCAAAGTGGTGACTAAAAGAAAGAAGGCCTCTATCATATTCATGCATACAAGTGAAAAATGTAGTTTCAAAAAGATTAAGAGCAAGTTCTAGAGAACAGAATCATGAGCAGAAGCACACAAGAAAGAAAGAATATAGAAAATTGATTCCATTCACACAGGTCCAAAATCTCACAAAGGTCAATACCAACACACGTACAGCATCACAAGATCAACTACCAAGTTAGATAATCCAAAAGTCAAGAAATTCAGTCCAACAGAATGATCTATCAAAAACAAAATGTCCAAGTCAAGTCCAAAATACTATGTCCAACTCAACAATTATCAGAAGGAGGGTCTTTTATTAACAATCAAAGTTGAAATTGAAAACGACAAAGAAAAATAGAGGAAAGGGAAAGAAAACTCCCTTAAGGAGGGTATGGAGCATCAGTGAACCTAATCTCTGTCTCCCCAGGTTGCTGCGGAGGTCCCTCATAAAAATGCTTTAGGCGGTGTCCATTCACAGTGAAACTCCTCCTGGTTTGTTCATCACATAACTCAACTGCACCATAAGGAAAGACGTTAGTAATCACAAAAGGGCCATCCCATCTTGATCGAAGTTTACCAGGCATAAATTTAAGACGGGAGTTAAATAAAAGAACTTTCTGGGCCACAACAAACTCTTTTCTCAGAATGTGCTTATCATGAAATCCTTTGTCTTTTCTTTGTATAAACGTGAACTCTCATAGGCATCCAATCTAAGCTCTTCCAGCTCTTGCAACTGCAGCTTCCTCTCCACCCCTGACTTGGCCAAATCCATGTTGCATTGCTTAATGGCCCAATATGCCTGATGCTCCAACTTTACCGGAAGATGACATGCCTTACCAAAAACAAGCCGAAAAGGGGACATCCCAATCGGAGTCTTGTATGTAGTTTGATATGCCCACAATGCATCATCTAGCCTCTTACTCCAATCTTTCCGGTTAGAGTTAACAATTTTCGGAAGAATTTGCTTAATCTCTCTGTTTGAGATTTCAGCTTGGCCATTGGTCTGTGGATGGTATGCTGTGGCAACCTTGTGTATCACTCCATACTTTCTTAATAAAGCACCCATGCTTCGATTACAAAAGTGAGAGCCCTGGTCACTGATAATAGCTCTAGGAACACCAAACCTGCAGAAAATGTGAGACCTAACAAAATCTACAACAACAGCAGAATCATTAGTCCGGGTGGCTTTTGCCTCAACCCATTTTGAAACATAATCAACAGCCAGCAATATATAAGTAAAACCATGAGAAACAGGGAATGGACCCATAAAATCAATACCTCAGACGTCAAAAACCTCACAAAACAGTATGGGTTGTTGGGGCATCTCATGCCTACGGGAAATACTCCCTGTTCGTTGACAGTTCTCACATGACTTACAAAACAGATATGCACCATGAAACAAGGAAGGCCAAAATAAACCAGAATCTAGCACCTTCCTAGCAGTTCTTTGGGGTCCAAAGTGACCACCACAGGTAGAAGCATGGCAAAAATGCAAAATGGAATGAAACTCATTATCAGGCACACATCTCCTAATCACTTGGTCATTACAAAATCTCCACAAATAAGGGTCATCCCAAACATAGTATTTAGATTCACTTTTCAATTTCAAAGTTCGGGCCCTAGTGGAATCAGCAGGTAAAACACCAGCAACCAAATAATTTACCAAATCAGCATACCAGGGAAACGTACCTTGTAGCTTTAAAAGCTGCTCATCAGGAAAATCATCCCGAACGGAAGAGAAGTCATAATGGTGAGTGACTCGACTCAAATGATCAGCTACCCAGTTCTCTGCTCCACTTTTGTCCTTAATCTCAATGTCAAATTCTTGGAGCAACAACATCCACCGAATAGTCGGGGTTTAGCATCTGGCTTCTTCAAGAGGTACTTTAAGGCTGCATGGTCAGAAAAGATAGTAACCCTAGTATCTAGCAGATATGACCTAAATTTATCAAGTGCAAAAACAACAGCCAAAAGTTCTTTCTCAGTGGTTGTGTAATTAGACTGGGCAGAATCCAAAGTCTTAGATGCATAGGCAATGACATGAGGAGCCTTTTTGACTCGTTGAGCAAGAACAGCACCAACAGCATAGTTGGAGGCATCACACATCAGCTCAAATGGAAGAGACCAATCTGGTGACTGGATCACCGGAGTCATGGTCAGGCAGCGCTTCAAATGGTTGAAGGCCGACTTACACTCATCATCAAACACAAAATATGTGTTGTGTTGCAAAAGGTTGGTCAAGGGTTGGGCAATCTTGCTGAAGTTTTGGATGAAGCGCCGGTAGAATCCTGCATGACCAAGAAAAGAACGCACTTCCCGCACAGAAGCGGGGTAAGGTAAAGTAGAAATAACATCTATCTTAGCAGGATCTACCTCAATGCCTTTCCTAGCTACAATGTGTCCCAAAACTATCCCTGACTCAACCATGAAATGACATTTCTCAAAATTCAACACAAGATTAGTCTCAATGCATTTATTCAAAACTCTAGCCAAATTACCCAAACATGCATCAAAAGAAGACCCATAAACAGTAAAATCATCCATAAATACTTCCATGCAATCCTCTAAAAATTCAAAAAAGATGCTTACCATGCACCGCTGGAAGGTCTAGGTGCATTGCAGAGTCCAAAGGGCATCCTTCTGTATGCAAATGTTCCAAAGGGGCATGTGAAGGTAGTCTTCTCTTGATCTTTAGGCGCAATGTGGATTTGGAAGTAGCCTGAGTAGCCATCCAAGAAGTAATAGTGAGATTTACCAGCCAACCATTCCAGCATTTGATCAATAAAGGGTAAAGGATAGTGATCCTTGCAGGTGGCCTGGTTGAGCTTCCTGTAGTCTATACAGACTCTCCAGCTATTTTGAGCTCTTGTGGGAATTAGCTCATTCTTCTGGTTGGCCACAATAGTCACTCCAGATTTTTTAGGAACTACCTGAACTGGGCTAACCCATTGGCTATCTGAGATGGGATAGATAATGCCAGCTTGCAGGAGCTTAGTTACTTCCTTCTTCACCACATCCAGAATAAGGGGATTCAGGCGCCTCTGAGGTTGTCTCACTAGCTTAGCACCTTCTTCCAATGAAATTCGATGCATGCACATGGAAGGGCTAATGCCAACAATGTCGGCCAAGGTCCACCCAATCGCCTTCTTATTTGCTTTCAATAATCTCAGCAGCTACTCCTCTTGATCAGGTAGAAGGTTCCTTGCCACAATGACTGGCAACTACTCATTCTCCTCCAAAAAGGCATATTTCAAGTGATCAGGTTCAGCTCCAACTTAGGTGGTTGCTCCGTAGAGGGAAGAAGGTTGGCAGATTGCACCAACTCTGCAGCATATGCTGCAATTGAACCTGTAGTGCCTGAAAATGAATTGAAAAGATCTAGATTCTGCCCAGATGGCACATTAGAATTATCATCAACATCATCATCACTATGAAGTGCATCACAGAAATTAGAAAAACATGAAAAATTAGTGCAAATAAGACACCATTCGTTATAATTACAACTACAAACAACAGTGTCATTAACAGATGCAAAATCTGGACAATCAGCACAAAACTCAGCATAAGCATCATCAACCACATCATCAATCACATCAATGCACAAAACTGAATGCTCCTCTCTAGGGTGTTTCATGGCATCAAAGATATTAAAATGCACAATACTATCACCAAATTCCATGGAAAGAGTACCAGAATGCACATCTATCTTGGTCCTAGCTGTTTTCAAGAAAGGCCTCCCAAGAATAATCGGGGGTCCACTGCTAGGAGACTCACCGTCCATCTCTAAAATGTAAAAATCAGCAGGAAATATCAACTCATTAACTCTAACCAGAACATCTTCAATCAAACCAGCAGGGTGAGCATTACTCCTATTGGCTAACTGGATGACAACACCAGTAGCATGCAAAGGGCCAAGACCAAGAGTATTATAAACAGATTCAGGCATGACATTTATGGAAGCACCTAAGTCTAACATGCAATCAGAAAATTTACAATTTCCAATAATGCAAGGAATAGTAAATGTCCCTGGATCTTTGCACTTCTTAGGCATGGGTTGGATGAGTGCTGACACATTTCGACTCAAGCTCACTCACTCATTCCCTTGTAGTCGCCTCTTATTGGTACACAACTCCTTCAGAAATTTGGCATATTTGGGGATCTGCTTGATCACATCTAAGAGAGGAATGTTCACTTCAACTTTTCTGAATGTCTCAAGGATCTCCTTCTCTTGTGCTTTCTCTGCCAACTTTTTGGATTGAAGGGCTCTCTGAGGAAAAGGTAGAGGGATGGGAGTTTCGGACTGATCACTACCCTGCTTCAGTGTTTCATTGCTCCCTTTTTCTGAGGTTGGTTCAGCTTCGACTGAAATTATGCGTGGGCTCTTCTAGTTGCTTGCCAGACCTTAGGGATATAGCACTAACATTCCCCTTTGGATTAGGAATTGTCTGGGAAAGAAGAGAGCTACTAGATGCTTGGGGTTGCAGTTGGTTCAGTGAAGTTGCTAACTGCCCAATCTGAGTTTGCAAATTCTGAATTGAAGATTCTGTTCTTTGCTGGAATTGCAAACTGTTTGTTGCAAGCTGCTTCACCAAATCTTCCAATGAGGGACCACCACCACTGCTAGTCTGTTTGTTGTCTTTGGTGGTTGAGGTGAATCTTTGGACATTCTGTCTTTGCTGTGTAAAATTCTGCCTCTGCTGGTACTGCTAGTTCTGGTTCCACCTGAAGTTTGGATGATCTCTCCAGCCAGGATTGAAAGTATTGGAATACGGATTATGCTGCTGCTGCTGATATTGTGGCTTTCCAGGAAAAACTCCTACAGCAGCTACTGATTGGTCTAGAGAGGTGCCTTCTTGCAAAGTCAAGCAAGCATCTGTGGACTGGAGTGGTTCATAAGGAGTGGGAGCCTGCACTGTTTGTGTCACTGCCAACTGCCTTACCAATGAGGTCAATTCATCAAGTCTGTTTTCCAGTCTCTGGTGGTGCATCTTGGACACTACTGCTGGTTTATGGGCACTGTGATGTTGGGCTGGGGGTGCTTGAATTGAGAACACCGCCCCACTGCTGTTTGCTCTAGTGCCAAATTGTTGAGAATTAGCTGCCATATTTGCTATCAATTGTCTGGCAGCAGCAGGTGTCTTATCAACCAAAGCTCCACCACTAGCTGCATCCACCATATTTCTGTCATTGGGTAGCAAGCCATCATAGAAATACACTATCAGTAACTGGTCAGCTATCTGGTGGTGTGGACAGCTCGAACATAGCCTCTTGAACCTCTCCCAATATTCATGCAAACTCTTTCCATTCACTTGCCTTATCCCACATATCTTTTTTCTGATTGCAGCGGCTCTTGAGGCTGGGAAAAATTTCTCCAGAAACAATCTCTTCATGTCATTCCAGCTCCCAATAGATGAGGGTGGGAGGTAATACAACCAGTCTTTAGCTCCACCATCTAGAGAGAAAGGAAAAGCTCTCAATTTAATCTGTTCCTCATCAATTCCTTGCGGCTTCATTGTGCTGCAGACCACATGGAACTCCTTCAAATGCTTATGTGGATCCTCACCTGCAAGACCATGAAACTTGGGAAGCAAATGGATAAGACCAGATTTAAGCTCAAAGTCAGCTTCAAGATTAGGATATTGGATGCATAAAGGCTGATAGTTAACATCAGGTGCAGCCAATTCCTTTAATGTCCGATTATCCATGTTATCAGAAAAATGAAAACTAAGAGATGCAACAGAATTGGAATCAGAATGCTCAGTATGCCTTAGCCTAGAAGCCCTCTGAGTAGCATGCAATGTTCTCTCTATCTCAGGATCAAAAGCTAACAGGTCATGGGCATTGCTACTACTCCTAGTCATACAGCATAAGGCATAATAGGCAGAAACATGAAATTAATCAAAATAAAATCAAAAACACTATCAAATGAATTTTAAAAATTATACGAACACCACAGCAAAATTATAAAATGTATTTTTGATTTTTTGGAATTTTTTGACGATTTTTAAAAATCATGAAATTGAAAAAAAATTGAAAAAGTGGTCTAAACGATAGAATTTGACAAAATTAGACCCTACATCAGCCTACCTACTCCATAGGAGCTGAAAAATATTTATTGATTTTTTTCCTACCCCCTAACCAATTTTCAGAGCAATTGGAGATAGTTGACAGAAATCGGAAAAATGCAAAATTGACAGAAACCGAAAAACATGCAAAATATGCTATGCTATGCTATGCTATGCAACATGTAATATGATGAATTTATTCTACTGTATTATGCAACAATCAAGGTCAAAAGGGCAATGCAAATTCCCTGGCAACGGTGCCAAATTTGACGTGACAGTCGAACTCACTCAAATTAATCAGGCTATAAAGAAAAAAAACTAGTAATATAGAGCAACCTGAATCATTTCCCAAGGAATTCGCAATGAACCAATTCGCTCAATTGGAACAACACAATACAGAATTAGCAACAGAAACGAAAAGGGGGGGTTTGTTCAATTTCAATACAGATAACAGATAATAAAAAAAACGAGATTAACAATTTTAAAGCAACTAACCCAGACTTGAGTTCCTAAAAATCCGTCATTGGACAATGAATCCCTGAATTCGTGGTTGATCATAAACAAATTGGAATCCCTGCATTCATCTAGAAAAACGAATCCACTAGACGATCACCTAGCATTTTATCAGAAACTCGGCGTGTTCACTCATTCAACGTACAGTGCCCACTTAAACCCGTTTTGATTTTAAGCCCTTTCGATTAATCAACCTAAATGTTAAATCTAACATTCAACACCCCTTCCCTTAAGTTATCTGTAACATCCCCATTTTTACCTAAGTTAATTAGCTCGGTGTTTCCGGCTAATTAGAGGGGTTAGCGATTAATTGAGAATTAATCGATTAATCTCGAGAGCAAGAGCTTAGTAAATTAAGTCTAGCCAACAATTTAATCATAATGTCCTAAGCGTTTTAATAAAACCTTAATCGTCGAATCCTTAATTACTCGAAGGTGCCAAAACAAAAGTAAGACAACCTAACCTTACTAATCAAGTTTATAATGATTAAGACACTTAAGACCACTCTTGAAAAATTAAAACCCAAATTTAAGCATATGCTTAACCGTAATGCAATGTATCATAAAAAGTGTAATTGACAAGAGTTAACTCGTGGGTAATTAAGCCAATTAAGTTAAATTACACTTAAATAATTCTAATAACATTTAGAGATCAAAGTTCTTCCATGCATATGCCCTAAAAAGACATACCAAGGAGGAGCAACATCTCACCCTTCATTCGATCTCTTTAATCCTACACCATTAGATCAAAAGCCAAGACTAGGATCCTTGTCATCCACCATTAGATCTTGACACTTGGTGTGATCCTAGCCATCCAATGCCCAATCCTAAGAGAGCTCATGCTTTTAACCACTTGACAAAAACACTACATAGTCTTTACCCAATTGCCAAGACTCAAAGGAAACACAACACACTCTTTTGCCCCAAGGTTTTTCCACTCCCTAGCTTGTGTAAGAAGCAAAATCACATCACCTTTTCTCCCCCATTTTGCGCCACCATCAGCCCCTCTCTCTCCCTCATTTCATTTTTCACTTCCTCTCTCAAGACACACACACACAAAGCTCTCTCCTCTCTCCTCTCTCCAAGTCTCATACTCTCTTCTTCTTCCAAGCTTCATTGTGTTCTTCCAACCCTCATACTACTTCCTACTCATCTCCATTTACCATTCTCACAAGCCCTTCAAGGACTACCATTTTTGGTCCTTGGAGAAACAAAGCCACTCATACACAAGCCTCACTATCAAGCTCAAGGAGAAGGAGGCCATCTCCAACATCTTTCTTTCTCTTCAAGCTTTCAAGAAATCCAATTGGTAGTGGCTCTAAACTCTTTTTCTCTCTTGTTTTTCAAGCTTTAGAACTCCTATGCTCTCCATAGCTAGGTGGTTTTAAAGATTGATTATGGGCATCATAGCCATTCTTGTCATAAAATGAGATGTTGTTGCTTGTATGGTGGCTTGTTGAAAACATGTTTTCGGTTTGGTGTGATACATGGTTGAACTCAATATTTTGAACTCCAACATGTTAGTTTTTCACTAATCTTTCATGGTATATGAGTGTTTTATCACTTGAGAATGTTTTCTTGAAAGTGAGGTTGAGTGTTTTGGAGAAAACATGAGGAAAATCAAAACGTGAAATCTGGATTTTCTGGCAGTCTGTAAACCGAACGGTATAACTTTTTCCAGAGGACTCAAAAATTAGTGGAACCAATTTTATATGAAAATAGACTCAAAGAGCTTTCCATACATATAAAATACATAAGATTCGGAGTTAAAATGAGTGAGATATGATTTTTCAAAGTGGACTGTTCTCGGATTGGTTTCTGTCTGGGCAGTCTACACTAAAATGGGTATAACTCGAGCTACAAAAATGATTTTTGAGTGAGACCAAGTTTAATTGAAAGCTAAGACATATAGGAACAAACCCATAAAACAGTTTTCTCAGATTCCTTCTGAGTAATTATAATGAGAAGTAACAATCCACTGTCGAGGGAGTGAACTTAGAAACTGAACAGTCAGAATAAAATATGCATAACTCAAGCTACAAAATGAATTTTTAAGTGGGGTTTCTTTTGTTTAAAAATAGACTCAGAGAAGTATATCCACACAAAAATTCGAAATAAAAGAGTAAAAGATGAAATTATGGTGAATTTTCAAAGTTACTGCCCCACTGTAAAAGTAAAACTGGTTATGGTAAAAGTTAAAGAATAAGGAGAAATAAGCTTTAAGACATTAATACCCTTATATTAAGCATTAGAGAACCCTCATAATTCAACTTAAAAAGTGTCAAAAAGGACATTAGACAAAAAGTGGCATTATGCTCAATAAGAGAAGTTTACACAAGAGACAATCTCAATTAAAAGCTTGCACCAAATTTCCTAAGCTAAGCTCATAAAACTTTGCTTGAGAATATGCCTTATGTTTATGTGCAAGCATGATGTTATGATAATGATCATGATGATATGATGATGTTATGATAATGATGGTGATGATATGATGATGTTATGATGATGATCATGATGATGATGATATGATATGATGCTTAATGTTATATGATATTGGTATCTCTGTTTGGCAAAATTTTGGGAAGCTTGCTTAGTTATCTTTCTAGAAATTTTGTAAGAATTATGGACTTAGAAATATTTTGCATCATAATGCTTAAATAAGAAGAAGTTTAATTCAAGTAAGTGATCCTTCAAAAGGGAAGGTAACCTAATTTAAGTTTCCCCTCACCCACGACTCACATGAGGCATGGCATGACCCTAGTGTGAGTATAGGGATAGGTCTTACATGAGGCATGGCATGACTCGGCTAGTGTAATCTGAAATTCTATGGTGGCGACCGGTATGAGCTCATTACCACTTATGTTTAGTGGGTGAAAAGATAAAGTCAAGTTAAGAAAAGAAAAGGGACTTCGGTCCAAAACCCTAGAAAGAGAAGAAGTTAAGAGTACCTTCTAGCTTGAACATGCATGTTTCATACGATTACACTTGTGCTTATGGTCATTATGATACAAATGATTAGAAAGTATATTAAAATTGAATCCGCTTCGGATAATCATGTTTTCGAAAATCTAAGAATGGTATTTGATGAATGCTCACTGTTTTTATTAACAAAACCGAAGTGGCTGGGACGATGACGATGACACCACGTGTCGGGGTCGAGTCCTACTGAGAAATCTTATTTCTCACCCTAGTCAAGCTTTTCCGTCTCGTCACGGATACTCATGGCTCACCCCGTGGAATGGAGCATGGACCCTCCCCACCATGAGTGGGCTTACGACGGGATACACACGCTATTGTGGCCACGACCACCACAAAGAGTGCGTACACATTTTTATCTGGGTCGAATTTTGAAGAGGAGCCGAAACCCGCCACCAGTAGGCGTCTCTTGACTCTTCTTGGACAGCCTCTAGGTCCTTGGGACTTCCGCCCGAGCCATTACCCGACTTCGAGATGGAGCCGATGTCGCGGGTTTGCCCGCAGCCGAGTTTGCACCCCTGCCGGAGATCCCTGTGATGGAGGTGAGCTCGACGGCCACACCTAGGGCCGCTTCGCCACCGCCCGAGTATCACCTGCTGAGTCCGAAGAGGACCCCTCCGAGGCACGCTCGTCTGCGGGCCGACCATACCGTGTCGTCGCGCGTCGCTTTGAGGTGATCAGTCGGCACCCCCGCATCATCCGCACTCCTCGCGTTCCCCGAGGTCGAGGAGCGAGGGGAACCAGGCATTCGAGGACTTGAGCCCACTTGATCGAAGGCATGGAAAAGGCGAGAGGCGATGACGTCCACATGGGTCTATTTTTATTTGTGTTCCTTATCTGTTGTATTTCATTCTGTATCAGACTTATGTATCTTTAACCGGGCCATGACATGACCATGAGTTCCACTTTTATGTATGGATATTATGAGATTAATTATATTTATGATTGTTGTAGTAATTGAATGCATGGTATTTTGATTTTATCCTTGTTCCTTTAATTTTTACTGAAATCTTTGCGATACGTCCGTTTGTTGCTACTTTCTCGCGCGAGGCTTTACTTTCAAAAAGTGACGACGTATTTCAAAAGAAAAAAAAAAAAAAATTTTACCGTATTTTCCGCGTAATTTAATTTCAAATGAAGTTTAGTTTTCCACGAGCATAAGTAACAGCTAATAAAATGCCGTAATACGACTTAAGCGTAGTATGGGTTTATTAGGGTGTTACATTATGGTATCAGAGCAGTTCATCCTGTTAAAGCCTGGGGTTGGGTGACTATGCTTCAAAGCATAACTCTACGTGCGCTATGTTAAGTCATGTTGTGGATCCTGTCTGTATGATGGGATGTAGGACTTAGAATGCATGACCGTCATGTGAGATTGCCTTTAGTTGCCGCCATGCTTATGCTTGATATTGGGCCTGATCAACTCGATATTTTTGTTTTGGTGTGTTCAGGAACTAATGGCAACTCGCAGACGTACCGCTAACGAGCCCAAATGACAGCACGAACATCGCTGATTTCATGAGGACTTTTCAGCAAATGGCGAATGCCATGCAAGCTCAAGCTACAGCTGCTGAGCATATGATGGATCAGCTAAATCGGAGGTCCGAAGAGTTTGTTGGTGGAAATGGAGCTGACGCCGAGTATCAGAAATTCTCGGAGTTTCGTAAGGCAAACCCGCCAAGTTTCAAGGGGGCCTTTAACCCTGATGAAGCCGATGAGTGGATCAAGGAGATCGAGAAGATCTACTGCTGCCGACCTTTCGGAGACCCAAAAGGGGGCCTTCGCCACTTATATGCTGAAGGCGGATGCTGAATTTTGGTGGAAAGGGGCGAAGAGCCTGATGGAGAGCGACCAAAGGGAAATCACTTGGGACGTCTTCAAGGCGACTTTCTCACGAAGTATTTCCCGATGTCTGTGAGGAACGCAAAGGAGATGGAGTTCCTGAGGCTCTACCAGGGAGGTATGAGCATTGCTGAGTACACGGCGAAGTTTGAGGAGCTGTGCAAGTTCTCCACCCTTTATCAGCGAAACCCCGACGAGAACTGGAAATGCATGAAATATGAAGGGGGTTTGAGGGCTGACATCCTGGCATCTGTAGCCCCGCTGGAAATTCGGAACTACGCGGCCCTTGTCAATAAGAGTCGTGTAGTGGAGGAATGCAACCGTAAGTTGGCAATTCAGAGGTCGGAGGCCCATAAGAGAAGGCAAGCGTCTCAAGGGCAACACACGAAGCAGCCCCCGCAAAAGAAGCCCTACCATGGTGAAGGTTCTAAGGGCAAGCAGCCACAGAGACCATCTGCTAATCCTCCAAGACCCGCCGCCACCAAGCCTCGCAGAACAAATTCTGTCTGCCCGAAGTGTGGGAAGCAACACAGAGGGGTCTGCTACGCGGGACAAAACGTTTGCTTCAGATGTGGACAGCCCGGCCATTTTGCCAAGAACTGCAACAAGGACACGCCTGCCCCCAAACCGCAACGCCAAGGAAGGGTTTTCACCATGAACGCCGAGGAGACCACGGAGTCTGATGATCTCATTCGAGGTACATGCGAAGTGAACGGTAACATCTTAACTGTACTGTATGATTCTGGCGCTACGCATTCTTTTATTTCCCATGATTGCGTAAGTAGATTGGGGTTGTCTGTTTCTGAAATGCCTTACATGTTGCTTGTTTCTACTCCCACTGGGAAACCAGTTAGAACTTGTCTGTGTTGTTTACAATGTCAAATACATATTGATGGTAGGACCTACGAGTCAGATTTAATCTGTCTTCCTTTAGTTGGTTTAGATCTAATCTTAGGCATGGATTGGCTTTCAGCCAACCATGTTATGTTAGATTGTGCTGCCAAGACAATCGTATTCCCTTCTTTACCTTCTAAACTCAAGTTAGTTTAAGCCCGAAGCCTGTTGTGTTATACTGTTGTGAGACTGAGAATCAAGAATACGTTCTCCTATCGACAAGTGAGGTTGAACTGGAGCAAGCTCTTGATGAGATTCCTGTGGCGAATGAGTACCCTGAAGTCTTCCCTGAGGATATCCCTGAGTTTCCCCCTGAGAGAGAGATAGAGTTTTCCATAGAATTGGTGCCAGGGACTGGACCAATATCTATTGCACCTTACCGAATGTCCCCTTTGGAGTTGGAAGAACTGAAGACCCAATTGGAGGAGTTGCTGGAAAAGAAGTTTGTGAGACCAAGTGCCTCACCTTGGGGAGCCCCGGTGTTGTTTGTCAAGAAGAAGGATGGAAGCATGAGGCTGTGCGTGGATTATCGGCAGTTAAACAAGGTCACAGTGAAAAACAAGTACCCCCTACCAAGGATAGATGACCTGATGGACCAACTCAGGGGAGCAGTGGTGTTTTCAAAGATAGATCTAAGGTCGGGTTACCATCAAATTAGAGTGAGGGAGGAAGATATCCCCAAGACGGCCTTTAGGACTAGATATGGGCATTATGAGTTTAGAGTAATGTCGTTTGGATTGACCAATGCCCCGGCTGTGTTTATGGATTATATGAACAGGATCTTTAGGCCATACCTAGATAAGTTTGTGGTGGTCTTTATAGATGACATCCTCATCTATTCAAAGACGAAGGAGGAACACGAAGAGCATCTTAGGGTTGTGTTGGAAATCTTGAGGGATAGGAAGCTTTATGCGAAGTTGTCGAAGTGTGAGTTTTGGCTAGAAGAAGTGAAGTTTCTGGGTCACGTCGTGACTAAGGGAGGGATATCCGTAGATCCAAGCAAAGTGGAGGCTGTAATGAACTGGGAAAGACCTACGACGGTGACGGAGATTCGGAGTTTTCTCGGCCTAGCCGGGTATTATCGGAGGTTTATAAAGGGATTTTCTCAGATATCCCTACCCTTGACCAAACTCACTAGGAAGAATGCTGCGTTTGTATGGACTGGAGAGTGTGAGAAAAGTTTTCAAGAGTTGAAGGCGAAGTTGACTTCCACACCTGTGCTGGTCCTGCCTGACCCTAAGGGAGCCTTTGAGGTTTCTTGTGATGCCTCGGAAGAGGTTTAGGTTGTGTTCTGATGCAAAATCGCAGTGTGGTAGCGTACGCCTCTAGACAACTGAAACCTCATGAAGTTAATTACCCAACCCATGACCTGGAATTAGCGGCCGTGGTGTTTGCCTTGAAGATATGGAGGCACCATCTATATGGAGTTAGGTTTGAGGTGTTCTCGGATCATAAGAGTCTGAAGTACTTGTTTGATCAGAAGGAGCTCAACATGAGGCAGAGGAGGTGGATGGAATTCTTGAAGGATTATGATTTTGGATTAAACTACCACCCTGGTAAGGCTAATGTGGTGGCAGATGCACCGAGCCGCAAGTCACTACATGTGTCATGGATGATGGTCAAGGAAGCGAGTTGATTGAGAGCTTTAGAGACTTGAACCTTGGAGTTACCCTGACCCCTCGTAGTATAAGGTTGAGTCTGATCAAGGTGACGAGTGAGTTCAAGGGACAAATTATGCGGGCTCAGGAAGAGGATGAAGAGTTCTTGAGGTAAGTAGCCCAAGTGAAGGAGGGAAAGCTGAAAGAATTTGCTCAAGGCGTTGATGGCGTGTGGAGGTATCAAGGGAGGATATGTGTACCTGCTAAGGACGACTTGAGGAGGATGATTGTAGAAGAAGCTCACAAAGGTCATTTCACCATACATCCTGGCATGACAAAGATGTACCAAGACCTCAAGAGGATGTTTTGGTGGCCAGGCATGAAACGAGATGTAGCCGATGTGGTGGGAAAGTGCTTAGTTTGTCAAAAGGTGAAAATTGAGCACCAAAAACCCTCAGGCATGCTGCAGTCATTGGAGATCCCTGAGTGGAAATGGGATGGAATCTCTATGGATTTTGTGATGGGTTTACCCCGAACACAAGCAGGATTTGATGCCATATGGGTTATCGTGGATAGATTGACCAAGTCTGCCCTTCTTACCCATTAGAGCGAATTATCCTCTGGATAAGCTAGCCCACTATATATCCAAGAGATCATAAGATTGCACGGAGTACCTGCAACCATCGTGTCTGATAGAGACCCAAGGTTTACCTCTAGGTTCTGGGGAGCCTTGCAAAAGGCCTTTGGGACGAAACTTTGTTTAAGTACAGCCTACCACCCCTGCATCGATGGACAATCAGAAAGAACCATACAAACCCTAGAGGATATGTTGAGAGCATGTGTAATGGACCGACCTGGAAGTTGGGACAAACACCTACCCCTCATCGAGTTCGCCTACAACAATAGTTTCCACGCTAGCATTGGGATGGCGCCTTATGAAGCCCTGTATGGCAGGAAGTGCCAATCTCCGCTTTGTTGGTATGAATCGGGTGAGCAAAGCCTCTTAGGGCCGGATGCAGTTAGACAAACCACCGAACAAATTAAGAGGATAAGGGAAAGGATTCTCACTGCACAAAGTCGTCAGAAGAGCTATGCGGATAAGAGGAGAAAGCCAATCGAGTTCGAAGAAGGAGAACACGTATTCTTGAAAATCACTCCTACAGGCATTGGTAGAGCCCTCAGAGTCAAAAAGTTGTGCGACCGTTTTCTTGGCCCTTTTCAAATATTGAAAGCAGTAGGAGCAGTTGCCTACCAAATAGCATTACCACCCCATTTGTCAAACCTTCATAATGTTTTCCATGTTTCCTAATTGAGAAAATACAACTCCGACTCCAATCATCTTCTTGAGCCAGAAGTGTACAGTTAAGGGAAGACTTAACATTTGACCTATCGCCTATGAGAATCATAGATAGGAAAGTCAAACAACTAAGGAACAAGTCTGTGCCCTTAGTGAAAGTGGCATGGGGAAGAGGAAGCTTGGAGGAGCACACGTGGGAGCTCGAAAGAGATGCAAAGAGATTTTCCCCACCTATTTACAGGTAACGAATTTTGAGGGCAAAATTCTTTTAAGGAGGGGAGAAATGTAACATCCCCATTTTTACCTAAGTTAATTAGCTCGGTGTTTCCGGCTAATTAGAGGGGTTAGCGATTAATTGAGAATTAATCGATTAATCTCGAGAGCAAGAGCTTAGTAAATTAAGTCTAGCCAACAATTTAATCATAATGTCCTAAGCGTTTTAATAAAACCTTAATCGTCGAATCCTTAATTACTCGAAGGTGCCAAAACAAAAGTAAGACAACCTAACCTTACTAATCAAGTTTATAATGATTAAGACACTTAAGACCACTCTTGAAAAATTAAAACCCAAATTTAAGCATATGCTTAACCGTAATGCAATGTATCATAAAAAGTGTAATTGACAAGAGTTAACTCATGGGTAATTAAGCCAATTAAGTTAAATTACACTTAAATAATTCTAATAACATTTAGAGATAAAAGTTCTTCCATGCATATGCCCTAAAAAGACATACCAAGGAGGAGCAACATCTCACCCTTCATTCGATCTCTTTAATCCTACACCATTAGATCAAAAGCCAAGACTAGGATCCTTGTCATCCACCATTAGATCTTGACACTTGGTGTGATCCTAGCCATCCAATGCCCAATCCTAAGAGAGCTCATGCTTTTAACCACTTGACAAAAACACTACATAGTCTTTACCCAATTGCCAAGACTCAAAGGAAACACAACACACTCTTTTGCCCCAAGGTTTTTCCACTCCCTAGCTTGTGTAAGAAGCAAAATCACATCACCTTTTCTCCCCCATTTTGCGCCACCATCAGCCCCTCTCTCTCCCTCATTTCATTTTTCACTTCCTCTCTCAAGACACACACACACAAAGCTCTCTCCTCTCTCTCCTCTCTCCAAGTCTCATACTCTCTTCTTCTTCCAAGCTTCATTGTGTTCTTCCAACCCTCATACTACTTCCTACTCATCTCCATTTACCATTCTCACAAGCCCTTCAAGGACTACCATTTTTGGTCCTTGGAGAAACAAAGCCACTCATACACAAGCCTCACTATCAAGCTCAAGGAGAAGGAGGCCATCTCCAACATCTTTCTTTCTCTTCAAGCTTTCAAGAAATCCAATTGGTAGTGGCTCTAAACTCTTTTTCTCTCTTGTTTTTCAAGCTTTAGAACTCCTATGCTCTCCATAGCTAGGTGGTTTTAAAGATTGATTATGGGCATCATAGCCATTCTTGTCATAAAATGAGATGTTGTTGCTTGTATGGTGGCTTGTTGAAAACATGTTTTCGGTTTGGTGTGATACATGGTTGAACTCAATATTTTTGAACTCCAACATGTTAGTTTTTCACTAATCTTTCATGGTATATGAGTGTTTTATCACTTGAGAATGTTTTCTTGAAAGTGAGGTTGAGTGTTTTGGAGAAAACATGAGGAAAATCAAAACGTGAAATCTGGATTTTCTGGCAGTCTGTAAACCGAACGGTATAACTTTTTCCAGAGGACTCAAAAATTAGTGGAACCAATTTTATATGAAAATAGACTCAAAGAGCTTTCCATACATATAAAATACATAAGATTCGGAGTTAAAATGAGTGAGATATGATTTTTCAAAGTGGACTGTTCTCGGATTGGTTTCTGTCTGGGCAGTCTACACTAAAATGGGTATAACTCGAGCTACAAAAATGATTTTTGAGTGAGACCAAGTTTAATTGAAAGCTAAGACATATAGGAACAAACCCATAAAACAGTTTTCTCAGATTCCTTCTGAGTAATTATAATGAGAAGTAACAATCCACTGTACCGGGAGTGAACTTAGAAACTGAACAGTCAGAATAAAATATGCATAACTCAAGCTACAAAATGAATTTTTAAGTGGGGTTTCTTTTGTTTAAAAATAGACTCAGAGAAGTATATCCACACAAAAATTCGAAATAAAAGAGTAAAAGATGAAATTATGGTGAATTTTCAAAATTACTGCCCCACTGTAAAAGTAAAACTGGTTATGGTAAAAGTTAAAGAATAAGGAGAAATAAGCTTTAAGACATTAATACCCTTATATTAAGCATTAGAGAACCCTCATAATTCAACTTAAAAAGTGTCTAAAAGGACATTAGACAAAAAGTGGCATTATGCTCAATAAGAGAAGTTTACACAAGAGACAATCTCAATTAAAAGCTTGCACCAAATTTCCTAAGCTAAGCTCATAAAACTTTGCTTGAGAATATGCCTTATGTTTATGTGCAAGCATGATGTTATGATAATGATCATGATGATATGATGATGTTATGATAATGATGGTGATGATATGATGATGTTATGATGATGATCATGATGATGATGATATGATATGATGCTTAATGTTACATGATATTGGTATCTCTGTTTGGCAAAATTTTGGGAAGCTTACAGCCAGATTATCTTTGTAGAAATTTTGTAAGAATTATGGACTTAGAAATATTTTGCATCATAATGCTTAAATAAGAAGAAGTTTAATTCAAGTAAGTGATCCTTCAAAAGGGAAGGTAACCTAATTTAAGTTTCCCCTCACCCACGACTCACATGAGGCATGGCATGACCCAGCTAGTGTGAGTATAGGGGATAGGTCTTACATGAGGCATGGCATGACCCAGCTAGTGTAAAATCAGAAATTCTATGGTGGCGACGGCCACGGTATGAGCTCATTACCACTTATGTTTAGTGGGTGAAAAGATAAAGTCAAGTTAAGAAAAGAAAAGGGACTTGGTCCAAAACCCTAGAAAGAGAAGAAGTTAAGAGTACCTTCTAGCTTGAACATGCATGTTTCATACGATTACACTTGTGCTTATGGTCATTATGATACAAATGATTAGAAAGTATATTAAAATTGAATCCGCTTCGGATAATCATGTTTTCGAAAATCTAAGAATGGTATTTGATGAATGCTCACTGTTTTTATTAACAAAACCGAAGTGGCTGGGACGATGACGATGACACCACGTGTCGGTCGAGTCTCCGAAAATCTTATTTCTCACCCTAGTTTTTTCCGTCTCGTCACCAGATACTCATGGCTCACCCCGTGGAATGGAGCATGGACCCTCCCCACCATGAGTGGGCTTACGACGGGGATACACACGCTATTGTGGCCACGACCACCACAAAGAGTGCGTACACATTTTTATCCGGGTCGAATTTTTGAAGAGGAGCCGAAAACCGCCACCAAGTAGGCGTCTCTTGACTCTTCTTGGACAGACCTCTAGGTCCTTGGGACTTCCGCCTGAGCCATTACCCGACTTCGAGATGGAGCCGATGTCGCCGGTTTGCCCGCAATGAAGTTTGCACCTGCCGGAGATCCTGTGATGGAGGTGAGCTCGACGGCCACACCTAGGCCGCCGCCACCGCCCCGAGTATCACCCTGCCGAGTCCGAAGAGGACCCCTCCGAGGCACGCTCGCCTGCGGGCCAGCCATACCCCGGGTCGTCGCGTGCGTCGCTTTGAGGTGATCAGTCGGCACCCCCGCATCATCCGCACTCCTCGCGTTCCCCGAGGTCGAGGAGCGAGGGGAACCAGGCATTCGAGGACTTGAGCCCACTTGATCGAAGGCATGGAAAAAGGCAGAGAGGCCAGTAGACGTCCACATGGGTCTATTTTTATTTGTGTTCCTTATCTGTTGTATTTCATTCTCAGATCGGACTTATGTATCTTTAACCGGGCCATGACATGACCATGAGTTCCCTTTTATGTATGGATATTATGAGATTAATTATATTTATGATTGTTGTAGTAATTGAATGCATGGTATTTTGATTTTATCCTTGTTCCTTTAATTTTTACTAAAATCTTTGCGATACGTCCGTTTGTTGCTACTTTCTCGCGCGAGGCTTTACTTTCAAAAAGTGACGACATATTTCAAAAGAAAAAGAAAAAAAAAAAAATTTTACCGTATTTTCCGCGTAATTTAATTTCAAATGAAGTTTAGTTTTCCACGAGCATAAGTAACAGCTAATAAAATGCCGTAATACGACTTAAGCGTAGTATGGGTTTATTAGGGTGTTACATTATCCAGAATCGAAATACAGAAGAAAAAGGAAAGAACGAACTCAGTATGATGCAAAAACATCCTCTGGATTGAAGGCGGAAACTCAATTCGTGGGTTGGTCGATTAGTGCCTTAGCCAACCATGGTAGAATAAAAACCGCAAATAAAGAAGAAAGAAAAGGTTGATAGTTCCTCCCCTGAATGGAATGAATATTCGCAGACAAAAAACTACCAATGAAAAGTTCCTGCCCCAAAATAATAACAGCCCTAGTCCCTTCGTTTTCCAGCTCTAAAAAAAAAAACCAAAATAAACCGGTTCAAAGGACAAGAACCGGACCAAACAAAAAAACCGAAAACTAATGGCTTTGGTCCCTTGCAATTTGGACACTTAATTAACTAAACTTTGCTCCAGCATTTCGTGACTGCCTTGTTGTCCGAATTTGGCCTTTAATCGGGAACCTGAAACAAAAGTTATAATTAATTCCACTTAAAAGCCCAAAATCCAATTTAGACCGAAAACCAATATTTACACACTAAATTGCCCCAAGATCATTATTCAATTGCAAAAATAAAGTGTGATAACAAATCAATTATCAGTGACCTAATTTAAGCTCCCTTCACCCACGATTCACATGAGGCATGGCATGACCCAGCTAGTATGAGTATCGGGAATAGGGCTTACATGAGACATGGCATGACCCAGCTAGTATAATTATCAAAATTCTATGCTGGCGACGGCCACGGTATGAGCTCATTACCACTTATGTTTAGTGGATGAAAAGAAAAGACTTAAGATAATGTCAAGTTAAGAAAAGAAAAGGGATTTCGATCCAAACCCTTGAAGGGAAGAAGTTAAGATAAGCTTATAGCATAGCCATGCATGTTTCATATATTTATTCTTGTGCCCATGTATGTTATGGTATAACTGATTAGATGGTACTTTAAAATTGAATCCGCATCGGATACTCATGTTTTCGAAAATATAAGAATTGGACCTTATGCATGCTCACTGTTTTCATTTATAAAAATTGAAGTGGCTAGGACGATGACGATGGCATTATCGTGTCAGGTTCGAGTCCTACTGAGAAATTTTATTTCTCACTCCAGTTATTTTTTTCTGTCTCGTCACCAGATACCGATGGTATACCCTGTGGAGTGGAGCATGGATCTTCCCCACCATGAGTGGGCTTACGACGAGGATGCCCAAACTATCGTGGCGACGACCACCATGGTAGTCCATACCTACTTTCATCTTGGTCGTATACATGAGGGAGAGGAGCCCAACATCCCGCCAGCCCCAGTTGACACTTCCTCTGCACACTTTGGACAGCCGTTGGGTCCTTGGGATTTTCTTCCCGAACCCTTGCTAGACATCGAGATAGAGCCGATGTCTTCGGGCCTACCAGCAGCAGAGCTCGTGCCACAGCCGGTGATCCCCGTGGTTGATGTGAGCTCTACGGCCACCCGGAGGACCGTAGCCGCTTTGCCACCGCTGCCCCCTGAGTATCACCCTGTCACATCTGAGGAGGATCCCTTTGAGGAGCGTTCGTTGGTAGCCAGCTATACTCCGGGCCGTCGTATTCGTTGCGTAGAGGTGATCAGCAGGCATCCTCGCATCATCCGTACTCCCCACGTTCCCCAAGGCCGAGGAGCGAGGGGAACCAGGCACTCGAGGACCTGATTTTCATCCGATCGAGCGTCGCAAAAGGGGCCAGGAAGCTAGACGTGTCTACATGGACTATTTTAATATTGCTCTTTATCTTATGTATTTCATTTTATGGCGAACCTTGTCATATTTATTTATATTTGATATTTTGGGGCCATGGCATGACCATGAGTCTCCTTTTTATGTATTGTCGAATATTATGAGACTTTATTTATGTATGCTTGTTCTAGTAAGATGAATATATTACATTTCTACTTATCCATTGCTCCTTTATTTCTGAGTTGTATATATGCGACACGCTCATTTATAGCTATCTTCTCGCTCCAGATTTATTTTCCAAAGCATTTGTAAAGTGACGACATATTTCAAAAAAAAAAATTTTTACCATATTTTTCGCGTAACTTAACTTATAAATGAAGTTTAGTTTTCTACGAGCATAAGTAATAATTAATAAAACGCCGTAATACAACTTAAGCGTAGTATGAGTTTATTAGGGTGCTACAATAATGATATGATGGCGATGTGATAATGAATGATGATGATATGAATATAATATGTTGATGATATGATACTTAATGATATGCGATAAAGAAATCACATTTGGAGACGGTGATACGTAATGCTTAGATGTGGAAAAGAATTAGAATAATTTTGCATTATAAGCTTTAATAAGAAGAGATTGAACTAAGGATGTGATACTTCAAAAGGAAAGATGACCGAAAATAAGCTTCTCTCACCCATGACTCGCATGAGGCATGGCATGACCCAGCTAGTGTAAGTACTGAAATTTTATAGTGGCGACGGCCACGGTATGAGCTTATTATCACTTATGTTTAGTGGGTGAAAAATATAAGATTTAAGATAACGTCAAGTTAAGAAAAGAAAAGGGACTTCGGTCCAAACCCTTGAAGGGAAGAAGTTAAGAGAAGCTTATAACATAGCCATGCATGTTTTATGTAATTATACTTGTGCCTATGTATATTATGACATAAATGATTAGAGGGTATGTTAAAATTGAATCCGCTTCGGATATTCATATTTTCAAAAATCTAAGAATTGGATCTTATACATGCTCACTATTTTCATTATAAAATCGAAATAGTTGGGACGATGACAATGACACCTCCATGTAGGGCTCGAGTCCTATTGAGAAATCTTATTTCTCCCGCATCGTCACCAGATCTTGTTGGCATACCTTGTGGAGTAGAGCTTGGAGCCGCCCCATTATGAGTGGGCTTTCGACGACGACACTCACGCCATTGTGGCAACGACCACTACGGTGGTGCGCACCTATTTTTACCCTGACCATATACATGAGGATGTGCGGCCCGATGTTCACTTTGCCCGACTAATATTCCTACCACCTACCCTTGACAGCCGTTGGGTCCTTGGGGATTTTCGCCCGAGTCGTTGCCGGATATTGAGATAGAGCCGATGTCTCCGGAGCTACCTGCCACCGAGCCCTTGCCGCAGCTGGAGATTCTTGTGATTGGGTTGAGCTCCACGGCTACTCCTAGGGCTGCAGCTGTATAATATCCCTATTATCATCTAACCTAATTAGCTCGGTGTTTCCGGCTAATTAGAGAGGTTAGCGATTAATTAAGAACTAATTGGCTAATCTCGATAGCAAGGGTTTAGTAAATTAAAGGCAAGTCAATGATTAAATAGAAAAGGTCAACAATTGAAATATAATGTATTAAAAATTATAATTAAAAGTCTAATTGCTCAATCCTTGTTAATTCATGATTTAGAACATAAAATTAAGGTGACCTAACCTTATTAACTAAGAGCATGACAAGCATCATATCTTAATCACATGAAAAATTAACCCTCACACCTTTACATAATTAATGAGGAAAATCCTTTTCAATGAAAATGTGTTAAAGTGTAATTAAATCAATTGAATTAATTAGCATTTAGATAATTATTTTTACAATTTCTTTTTAATTATTGTTTGAAAGTTTGGTCAAGGCAAGAGTCATATCCAACCATCAATTTGCCTTCTCATCATACACTATTAGATCAAAAGTCTATATTAGTAGTATTTCTTGAGTCAAGACAAGAGATGTACTCTCCTCCATCAAAATTATGATACTTGCAGTGATTATATTCACCCAAGCCAATCCTAAGAGAGTTCATACTTTTAACCACTTGAAAATTACTATATGGTCTTTACCCAAGTGCCAAGACTCAAAGAAAATACAATTTTCTCTTTTGCTCCAAGATTTTCCCCCATTCTCTTGCTTATTGTAAGAAGCAAAATCACATCACTCTCCCCCTCCCTTTTTGCACCAATCAGCCCCCTCTCTCTCCCCCTTACTTCATTTTTCATTTCCTCTCTCAAGACACAAAGCTCTTTTCTCTCTCCAAGTCTCATTCCCACTCTCTTGTTCTTCCAACCCTCCTTGTTCTTCTTCCAATCTCCCTACTACTTCTCATCTCATTTCCATCACCATCCTCACAATCCCTTCAAGAACCACCATTTTTGGTCTTTGGAGAAACAAGATCATCCATACACAAGCTCCATTTCTAAGCTTTCAAGTAGGAAGGCTCTCTTCAACCTTTTCCACATTTCAAATCCTTCAAGAAGCTCTCTTTGGTAGTGACTCTAACCCGTCTTTTCTTGTATTTTTCAAGCACTAGAACCTTAAGCTCTTCATAATTAGGTGATTTTAGGACTTGCTTCAAGGTCTGATGACCATATCTTGCTTTATGAGTTTTTCTTGCCTTGTTGAAAATATTGTCTTAAAATGAGATTATGTGGTATGATAGTTTTTATGTATCTTACTTTATTTTTGTTTTAAAATACTGATTTAGTGATTAAAACCTTAAATATGATGGTGAGATAAAACATAAAAATAGTGATTTGAAGTGGTATAACAACATCTCCACAAGTTTGATATGTAAAACATAAAAATTGGTTAAGCTGGAATTCTGGCAGTCTGTAATGTGTATCGTATAACTTATTCTACAAAACTCAAAATGTAATGAAACTAATTTTCTGCGAAAGTAGACTCAAAGAGCTTTCCAAACATATAAAATACGTGAAATTTGAATTTAAAATGAGGGAGATATGATTTTTCAAAGTTGGCTGTTCCCAGATGGATTTCTGTTTGGGCAGTCTACACTAAAAACCTTATAACTGGAGTTACAAAAATTATTTTTGAGTGGAACTAAGTTTGTTAGAAAGCTAAGACATAGAGGAATACCCCCATAAAACAGTTTTGTCAGATTCCATGTGAGGAACGCCCAGCGGAGTTGACAAGCTACTGACCCGAGTTGAACTTTCAAGTCTAAACAGTCAGAATAAAATATGCATACCTTAAGTTTCAAAATAAATTTTTGAGTGGGGTTTATTTTGTTTAAAAATAGACATATAAAAGTATATTCATACCAAAATTCGAAGAAAACGAGTAAAAAGTGAAATTATGGTGAATTTTTGAAGTTATTACCCCATTGTAAAAGTAGAAACTAGTTATGGTGAAATTTAAAAGATAACGAGAAATAAGCTTTAAGACATTAAGACCCCTACATTAAGCATTGGAAAAACCTTCATAATTCAACTTAAAAGTTTCAAAAAGAATAATGGATGAAATTGGCTCTATGCTTAATAAAAGAATTTACACAAGAGGTAATCTCAATTAAAAGCTTGCACCAAATTTATTAAGCTAAGTCCATAAAATTTTGCTTAAGAATATGCCTATGTTTATGTGCAAACATGATGCTATGATGATGATGAGTGATGATGATGATATAAATATGATATGTTGATGATATGATGCTTAATGATATGTGATATTGAATTTCTGTTTGGCAAAATTTTAGGAAGCTTCGGTTTAGCCGTTATGCTGCTGAAATTCTACAAAAATTGCGGGCTTAGAAATATTTTGCATCGTAAACTTTAATAAGAAGAGATTTAATTAAGTGTGTGATCCTTCAAAAAAAAAGGTGACTTAATTTAAGTTCCCCTCATCCACGATTCACATGAGGCATGACATAACCCAGCTAGTGTGAGTATAAGGGATAGGGCTTACATAAGGCATGGCATGACTCAGCTAGTATAAGTACCAAAATTCTATGGTGGTGACGGCTACAGTATGAGCTCATTACCACTTACGTTTAGTGGGTGAAAAGAAAAAGATTTAAGATAAAGGTTAAGTGAAGAAAAGAAAAGGACTTCAGTCCGACCCAAGTAGAGAATGAAACTCTCAAGATGTTCATGTATAATATGAATTGTCATATAAGTTCTTAGGCATACCATGATGTTAGCATATGAGAATATGTACTTAAAACGGAATCCGCTTCGGATATTGATGCTTTCGAAAAACCTAAGAATTGAACCTATTGAATGCTCACTGTTTTCATTTATAAAATCGAATTGGCTGGGACGATGACAATGACATTCTCGTATCAGGTTCGAGTTCTACTGAGAAATCTTATTTCTCACTCCAGTTATTTTCCGTCTATCACCAGATACCTATAGCATACCCGGTGGAGTGGAGCATGGACCCTCCCCACCATAAGTGGACCTACGACGTTAATGCCCAAATTATCGTGGTTACGACCACCACGGTAGTCCACACCTACTTTCACCTTGGTTGTATATATGAGAGAGGAGCAGATATTACGCGGCCCGATTGACATTTCTTCTGCATACCTTGGACAGCCGTTAGGTCCTTGGGATTTTCTCCCCGAGCCCTTGCCGGACATTGAGATAGAGCGATGTCTCGGGATCTACCCACCGAACAGTGCCACAGCCTGTGATTTCCGTGGTTGATGCGAGCTCTACGGCCACTCTGAGGACCACAGCCACTTCGCTGCCACTCCCTAAGTATCATCCTGTTACGTCTGAAGAGGATCCCTCCAAAGAACATTTTTCGGTTGCTAGTTGTACTTCGGGTCGTCGTGTTCATCGCATAGAGGTGATCAGCAGGCACCCTCGTATCATCTGTACTTCTCACGATTCCCGAGGCCAAGGAGCGAAGGGAATCAGGCACTCAATGACCTGATTTCGTCCGATCGAGGGGCGCGGAAGGGGCGAGGAAACTAGAACATGTCTACTTGGGCCTATTTTATTATTGCTCCTTATCCTATGTATTTCATTTTGTGACAAACTTTGTCATATTTGCTTATGTTTGATATTTTGAGACCATGGCATGACCATGAATTTCCTTTTCATATATTGTTGAATATTATGAGACTTTATATATGTATGGTTGTTTAGTAAGTTGAACGCACTATATTTCTACTTATCCATTGTTCCTTTATTTTATGACTTGTATTTATGCGACATGCTCATTTATAGCTATATTCTCACTCGAGACTTTACTTTTCAAAATGCTACAAAGTGACAATGTATTTCCAAAAAAAAAAAATTTTACTATATTTTTCGTATAACTTAACTTATAAATAAAGTTTTGTTTTCTACGAGTATAAGTAACAACTAATAAAACGCTGTAATACGACTTAAGCATAGTATGGGTTTATTAGGGTATTATAAGCTATCTCGCCACCGTACCCTAAGTATCTTCCTGAGACTTCGGAGGAGAATCCTTCCGAGGAGCAGTTCTCAGCAGCCAGCTGTGACCCGCATCAGGCCGGCCCGAGTCGCCACGTTCGTTGAATTGAAGTGATTTGTAGGCACCCCCTCATTATACGCACATCTCATGTCCCCTGAGGGCGAAGAGCTAGGAGGAGTTGCATTTTTGGACTGCGACATCAGAAGTATTTTACAGGTATATCAATTATTGTAGTACTGTATACTAAATACTAATTAGAGCAAATTTGAGTTTTTTCTTTTAATTTTTTTTATGGGTTGTTTTTATACTAATTTGAGTTTTCATGAATCTTTTTTTTTTTTTTGGTGGAAATTTGAGATGCTTTTTATTAGTGCTTTATCAAAATTAATATCAGTTAGGTTGGTTGTAGTATTGGGGTTCTTATGTTGCCTTTTGTAACATCCCTAACTCTAGCGATAGCCTGGTATAGAGAGGAGCTGGTCCTGAGGTAGAGAAGCCGGTCCTGAGGTAGGTGCAGAATAAGAAATTGCTGGATTATAGTGACAAGTGATAAAACTATAAATAATGAATTTTAGTTGTCAGGAGGGACATTAGAATAAAAATCCCGATTTTGGGAATATGTAGGCTCCAAGATAATAAAAGTTTAATATACATGTAATAACCTTATAAATGATATTTTATATATATGATTTTAAATAAAAACATGGAGTTACTCATACTCTAAATTAGGTAAATTGAGTGACTTAAAAGAAGCTCTACCACCCTAGTATTAAGAACAGTTTCCAAGAACACAAAATTGACTTGGTAGGATTCTATACTATCAGAGAATATAAATATCTGTTAAGAAACTCTAGGATGTGTGGCTAGAAATTAACCGTATTGGTCATTTTGGTGGATATAAGATGACCACTCAAAATTTGGAGTTAAGAAGATTTAATTTCTATTTCAAGTCCCATCAATGAGAGTCATCTATCAAGTAAGACTTAATAAGGAAGAAGACTCATTTTTTTCTCATTTTCCTCCCCAAAATTTGGTGCAACCTCTCCCCTTCTCTCTCTTTCCAATTTTCATTTTCAGCTTACATAAACTTGAGTTTGACTTGTTTTTGCCTAAATACCCAACATTCACTTGTTTATTATCAAGAAGTCTTAATACAAGCCAAAAATTCCTTCTTTTGAGTCATAGATTCAATCAAGATATGAGCAAGAAGGGATTTGTGCTCATCTCGAGGTTTTGGAGAAGCAAAGGCACCAAAAGGATCAAAGCTAAAGAGTTACAAGCTTTGGATTTGAGGTAGAATTCCTAAGACTTGTTTTATTCTATGATTTTCTTAAAGTTAGTGCTTTCTTGTATTATTTTTTTAGAGTTTAATTAGGGTGCACTGACAGTGTAAAATTTTTTTATACTGTCATCTAATCAAAACCTTCTATTTGCATAACCATTCAAGTAGTGGGTGGTTATATCAAAGACTTTTGCTTATATGGTAATATATGATTGGATGTCTGTGTAAAAAATTTTCACACTAACAATGTATTCAAATTAAATTCTTTTTTTTATTTATCTATATAGAGCTTGTATGATGTTAATAGGATATTTTTCTAGTGATTTAAGGTTAGGGAATCTTAACTAGTGTTAAAGAATAGATTAGAAAACCAAGATAGTCACAAAACAGAAAAGCTATTGCAGGGGAACTTAGAAGCAGTCTGTACTACGAAGGATATATCTCAATCTATAAAATTTAGTTTGGAGTGAAACTAATTTTAGATGAAATCTAACTCGAAGATGAGTCCAATCATATAAAACATAGGTCTATTGGATTTGGGATGAAAGAATTATGATTTTTACAAATAAATTTCATTAGTTAACATCCCTTGTCCTGACTAGTGTATGATATAAGGGGCATAATTTGCCTTATATAACTTTAAATTGAATAAAACCACTTTTGTTAAAATCATAGGGAATTGTGTTTATAAAATTTTAGAATCATATCTTTAGTAGATTATTCTCGATAAATCCTCAAAGTGCCCTATGCTCTGTTTGGGTTGAAATAGTGCAGCCCTAATGAGGAGCTCATAACTTGAGCTTTACCTACTCAAATAAAGTGAAGCTTATTAGATTTGAAAGAGGGTTCATATAGGCATATTTTGGTAGAATTTCGGAGTAAAAAAATATAAAATGAATTTTTAGTGATTTTCTAATTTTAAATAAGCAAGTTTGTCCTAAAACAGGGCAGCTTTGAGTAAAACTTTAATAACTAATACTATACAGTTCAAAATTTAGTGAAATCAAAGGGATTTAAAAGTAGACTAACGAGGTTATATCATATTAAAATTTGAGATTAAAATGAATAAAAATGAAAGTTTAGTACAATTTAAAAGTTTTTGGCAGATTTGGAGGAAAATGGATGAAGTGACTTAGGGAACTCAAAACTACGTGGGAATTAAATGAAATGAATATTATGCAATTACATATTAGAAGGACTTCAAGTAGACATTATTACTGATGATGATTAGGTGTGTACTCCTATTGATTTTATGTTGAGATCATTATTTCTGTGATTGGTTGGCTATTACGTCTATTTTCCATTTGAAAGCCTTTGTGTTATAGTTGCCATGTTGAATTGTTGATATAAGTAGATTGTTAAAAAAGTTTTGTAACACTCGTAAGCATATCAAGCATGTTCATACCTGAATAGATGAGTTTACATGATGATTTTAATTCTATATTACTTGAGCTAGCTCCTGAACAGATTTAAGGGAATAAGCCAGTGTGAGAGTCAAAGAAAGCATATCTAGCAATCATGTACAGAAACGAGCCCAGTCTTAAAAAATAGGCTATTACCCGGAGATTGGAGAGACTATCTACCTCTACGGGACCAAGTAAAGGAAGATAAGTAAGGCTGCACTTTGAGGATGGCAATACGTAACGCTTAAGTGCAGAAATAAGTATACACCCTAGGGACAGTGATATGTAACATCTAGGTGTCTTAAGTAAAGATAGTTAAGGAAAGTTAAAGAAAGCACAAGTGCACTTGCATAAATATATGATGTGCATTTGCATATGCAAAAAGTATATTCTGTTGTTGATCCATTATTATTGTTATGAAACTGTTCTTTTAATTGACAAGTGTGTGAATAAAATGAATTTGTTTCGGAAAGATATTTTTGAACTTTATAAAATCAAAATTTATATTTAATATGACATGATCATTTTTTATAATAAATTAAAGCAGCTGGGACGATGATAGTGATATTAATTATCTGGTAGTTTAGGATGTTAACTGTGAATATAAAATTCTTACCCTATGTGTGTTCCCCGTGTCGTTTCTAGATAGCTCAGAAGAATTTAAAAATGACTATTCTGGATCGAGACTAGATTGGCGATCAAAGGCTGCTATCAATGTCTCCTATACTAAACAAGGTTTGTGTATTTACTAATAACTCGTAAGTGTGATATTATAACTTAAGTATGGTATTGTGCTTAGGAGTGTGTTACACCTTTTGTGATTCCTATCTTCATCAAAGCCTTTAAAGAAGTGAGAGAGAAAGAAAGAGAGAGAGAGAAAGGGTGCTGGGGGGACCAAAGCATATGCTTTTTGTTCTCTAAATTCATGCTTGGGAGTGTAAAGTGATTGTCAAGGAAGGGGAGATGGGAAGGAATGTTTTAAAATTCCCTTTTTCTTTTTGCATTTCAATTTTTGTCAAGAAGCATGCGTGTGGTCTTTGTCTGCTGTTTGAATGCTGTTTGGCTTAGCATTTTCTGCTACATGTATAACCTTATCCTTTTTTTCTACACACAAGGTGACTTGGTAGTTAATTAACGCACACTAGGAGCAAAGGCCATTGATATGTTCCTTTGTCATCCTCCAATTACAACGTCTAATGGTTCATCATGAGATTAATAATTTTTGGCAATTATAAATTTCAATAGTGAAAGGCCTTACATCCCTAACTAAGTAATATTCATAATATATATGAGCATTAGCTGGATAAACAAAATGATACATCAAGTACCATAATATTCTTTTCTTTCACTCAAAAATGCCTCATTATCTTAGTATGATTTAGTTCAATATAACATCATTTTCAAGCCATGACAGCTTTGGCATTCTGGTAGCCAAAGGGTTGAATAAGACACATCAATGAACAAAACATGATGAGTGTGACCAAAGAAGCACAATGCTGTCTTATTATTATATTTTGTATATACTTGTCATTCCTCAACATTATTTACTTCAACACAAACAATATTTCTTTCCATGAGTTTTCCAAGTGAAAACGTTACTTGAAGCTTTCTACAGTTAAGACCTTCGGTCCTTTGTGACAATTTCACATAACTACAGAGATAAGAAACAAATGACAGTTACATTCTTACAAATAATATCAGTTATTTATTTTTTGTTGTAAACTAGCTTTTTCCTCTAAGTTATTTAACCCCTTTTTTTTAATTGTTCCTCTTTTTATTTCAAAGTGTGCTATGCAACAATTGACTATTATTTTGATAAAATAGATACATGTGTTAAAGAGTTACTGCCCAATATCTGAACAAGAAAATTTTGGCATAATGTTCTTCTGGGTGTATTAGAATTCAAGAGTAAAATAATTATTCTTGTTGCCTAGATTGTTTGGAATTGAAAGTTCTGGAAAATTCTATAAATTTCCACCTTTGATGTGCTCTTCTTTTGCTCATTTTATGGGTCTTTGCTATATTTGACTATGTTTTAAGTGTGAGCAAATGTGATTAGTGCAAAATTAAGCTCAGAATCTATTGAATATGAGAGGGGTAGTGGGGGGACATTAGTGAACATTGCTTTTATTTGGCATTCTTTCTTTTTGGTGAAGTCTTGTATCTTCACATACAACAGTTTAGCAACATGTTCGGGTAATTTGTAAGTCTCATTTCAATATTGCAATGTGTATCTCTTGTACAATATGATTGGAAATTGTAGCCAAGTATATTTCAAAAAAGTACTTTTACCCACATAACTAGTCTAGTAGTTTATATACGGGGAGGAATGGTAGTGCATATGATCCCTGTTTTGTAATTGGCAATACAGAATGATGTGTATAACAAGAAGCAACTAGTAAACTGGTTTTCTAAATATTATTTGGTCTGCCATTTGCTTTGGTTTATATCTGCAAGTTCAATTGGCATAGTTAGTGAATTAACGTGTCATTTCAAAACTTGAGTATAACTTTTGAATTTGGTGTAAATGAGTTTGAGTTTGAGGTGCTGTGGTCTGTGTGTTGTTGTGGGGTTCAATAATGCTCATTGTTTAAGTATAACTTTAGTTTGTGGGAAGGTAAAAGTGTCTTTAGGAAGTGAATATGGGGTGTGCTCCTGTTTGGGTTCTATCCAAAGATTGAGGCATGAGAAGGGAGCGAAGGGTTTATATGGCCTACAAAGTTTTTATTTTGACTTCAAGTAGGCCAGTGATTCTAACATAATTTAAATTTAAAATTATGAGTCTTTGTGACAAAAAAAACTATTATTATGCTTAAAATGGGCAAAAGCAATTGCTATACTCCAATAGTCTAGTCTGCACTCATTGTATTATACTATTTTATGAGCAAAAGTGACTATTATAATTAATTATATTGAGAAGTAAAAGTGAAACTAATCTGGTGGCATGAGAATGACTGCAGGGCTAAATCACATGATTAATATAATAATATTTTCTTGGCTCTATCATTGTCTTTTTCTCCTTGTATATATACTTCTGCTGTCACATGTTATGTCCTTGCTTCTGATTTGTCCTTTGTTTTTCTTCATGTTTTATTCTCATTGATAATTAATTTTCAGCAAATTGTTCCTCTTGTATCACTTTTTCAATTTTTTCCCTAAAAATTCGGTTTGCTTTTAGTAATTGAGTTTTTCTTTTTTATTTATTGGTATAGATTGGTTCGCATCTATTTAAAGTAAACAATGTGGATTGCATTTTCACTAGAAGATTGAAATTTTGTGAAGTGAATAAGGTGAGTGATCTTTTTGCTTTCAATTGCATGCACATATGTGATATTCCCAAAACTTGTCTACGTGATTAGGATTGGTGTGTGATTAATATATTGTAACTTTATTGTGTACATCTATATCCACTTGATTTAATTTTTTTTTTTTTAGTAGTGACCTGATATTGTGCTAGTGGTTAATATCAGGATTTATGAGCACCAACATTATTGCATTTGTTTCAAGAGGTTGCTGATGCTGTCTCTTGCTTCTTTATTTGCTATTTTCTTTGTGAGTGATATGGAGAAGTTATGTACAGGCCTAGGCCTAGGTAGGATTAGTCAAATACAGTATACATATTGCAAAGACATAACAGCTACCCTGCCACCACGGTAGTTTTGTGAGCACTGCAACCATTATCGTCGTCTGAAATTCGATTAACTCACCTCAGGCCTAGCTATTTATTAGTCTGAAATATAATTTTTTAATTAAGCTACTGGTTATTTGATAGTTCTATTTTCATATATTATTATTCTTTCGTACTTATTTGAGAATTGTTGGACCCTAATAATTTGAAGAGTAGACTAAAGGATCCAAACTCATTCTAACTTGGACATTGCAGGTATCATTGTGTCTAAACTAAAATATAGAAACTGACTAGTTAATTGTATTTCAACAAGGCATTTTGCAATTATCCTTTTTTTTTTCTCTTTATTTTTTTTGGGCACTTTGTCATTTTATTTTGTGCTAGTGCGAACCACCTCTAGAATGTATATTATAGTGGAAAAGGAATTTATCACTTTGGTATTTAATTTTTTATTTTTCCAAATTGTTGTAAGCACCCCATTTTGTCCGAGGAAAAAGCACATCAATTTTTTTTTTTTTTTAAAAATAACAGAGCAATAAAGTGTTCAAAAGAAAAAGAAAGAAAGAAGAGTATTAGTGTGAATGCTCCTTTTTGTCCAATCCAATATGTGTGGTCTTTTTGTATTTTATAAGATTTCTCATATAATTTAAATACGCTATTGACCTGCATTTTAAGATATTGAGATTGTCTATCCTCATGTACATCTTCATTTATTGTGCGTTGTTGCTTTCAAAGTGGGAGCTTGTAAATGTTAAGTGGCTGCACAAGCAAACTTTTTTCAAGTTTAAAATTAGTACAAATACTAGTTAATATGAAATTTTCTTTAGTTGCCAATGTAACATTTTTTAATTCTGTTTTAGCATTCTTAAAGTATTTGATACTTTTATTTATACACTTTATAGAATAAGAGGACCTTTTCTCTTTAAAACAGTTCAAATTTCTAAACATCCCTCATACATACATAGTATAAAATTAGAGAAAATCTCAAGTGTCTTTAGAGTGAAAAAAAGATATTGTTATATATTAGTTATTTCATACCACCTCAATTGTAAAACTCTAATGCTATAAAGGCAATAAAATTTAGGTAGGCAAGATAATGTAGAATAAAGTTTTATTTTGTTTCTTCTTGGTGTAAATGTAAGTTCATTTAAATGTGAAAAAAATGGGTATTTTATGGTTCTGGACAGCCATTGCTAATTTATTGTGTTGATTTTTGAAGGTTGTGAAAAAGCAAAGGATAGTCAATGGAGTATCTGCAGCACTAAGTAGCTGGTAATCTTCATCATTTTTGTGTAGATCTTGGTTAGTTTCAATTTGTTAATTTTGTTCATATGCACATCAAATCATGTTCTATTTGATTATTATGTTTATTATTCAGAAAGTTAATACTTGTAGCATATTTCTCGTGTACATGTTGCTGAATTCATTTTATTCAAAATAATTTTTCTATGTAAAGTGGCTATTTCTCATTTCACATGCTTGTTGGATGCTCTTTTTTGTGCTTTTTCTTTATTAACTATTGTTTTGATTTAAAAGTTAGTTTGTGCTATGTTTTTTTTAAACTTGTGCTTTTTCCGTTTATGATCTCTTATGGTTGATATCTCTCCTATACCCACTTTCTCATACGTAGGTTTTCTCAATCATTATCATTATCATTTACTATTACTTCCTAGTCATGCCAATCGATAAATCTTGGATTGGCAAACCACGGAAACACACCTGAATATGCAAAAGGGTTAAACAAATTTCTATATTTTGCTTTTTAGCATCATTCTATTAGGGGTCATAAAGTTAAGTGCCCTTGTTCAAAGTGTGGTTTTAAGAAGTGGCAAATAAGAGATATAGTTCAAGAACACCTGACTTGTAAGCCCTTTCTAGAAAATTACAAAGTTTGGTACTGGTATAGTGAATAGTCAAATGTAATTGAGTCAGAGGTTCCTGAAAACACACAAGTCATAGAAGATGTTTTGCAATATCAAAACCCAATGGAAACAATGGTCAATAATGCATTTAGGTTAGTTAGACACAGCTTGAATGAACTTGTTCTATCTTCTGAGCCTATAGATAAGGATGACACTCTAAACGAGGAGCATGATAGAGAAAATGCAGAATTTTATGCATTGCTAAAAGATTGTAATGAACGGTTATATGAAGGATGTATAAAGTATTCAAAACTGTCTTTCTTGATAAGATTGTATCACATAAAGTGCTTGTGTAGATGAGTGACAAGGCAATGACTATGATTCTAGAATTATTAAAAGATGTCTTGAAGATGCCAAAATTCCTGGTTCATTCTATGAGGCGAAGAAAATCATTAACAAACTCGGTCTTAACTATACCAAGATACTTGCTTGCCCAAATGATTGTATGTTATACTGGGGGGAAGATGAAGACTTGCAAGAATGCAAAAGATGCAAGATATCTAACTCGAAGGATAATAAGAAGAAGAAACTTGCAAAGGTCTTGCGGTACTTTCCACTAAAGCCGAGATTGCAAAGATTGTTTATGTGTTCTAAGACTGTAAAGTCAATGAGATGGCGTGTATTGGAGGGTAACCAAGATGAAATGATGAGGCATCTAAGGGATTCTAAGGCTTGGAAAACAGTTGACTTAATTCATCCCGAGTTTGCTGCAAATCCTCATAATGTATACCTTGCCTTAGCTTCCAACGATTTCAAGCCTTTTGTAGCCATGAGTACAAACTATAACATTTGGCCAGTGGTTCTTATCCCATACAACTGGCCTCCATGGGAGTGCATGAAGCAAACATTATTCATCCTCTTAATGATTATTCTTGGAAAACAAATGCTTGGGAATAACATAGATGTGTACTTACAACTTCTTATCAAAGATTTGAAGAAGTTGTGGTGTAATAGGGTGCAAACATTAGATTTTTCAAAAACTAAAATGTTTAGGATACGACTAGCTCTAATGTAGACAATTAGTGACTTTCTTGGCCTTGGTAACTTATTTGGGTGGAACATGCACATGAGTCTTGCTTGCCCCACATGTAACTTTGACACAGAATCATAAACTAAGACATAGTGGAAAATAGTGTTTTATGGGTCATCATCATTTTCTAGAAAGGGGCCATAAATTTAGATTAAATCGGGCTCATTTTAATGGGACAATTGAGTAGAAGGATCCACCGATAGTATTATTAGGATTTAAAATATTGAAATAGCTTGAAGGAATCAATGTTGTATTTGGAAAAACACTACAATCAACTGATAAATGTAAAATAGCTCAAGGAAAAACCATTGTTGAAGATGGAATAGGACAATGGAGGAAGAAAAGTATACTTTTTGATCTTTCATATTAGGAGTCTAATTTGTTGCACCACAACGTTAATGTTATGCACATTTAAAAAAAATGTGTGACAATGTGTTGTACACTTTGCTCAATAAGACTAGGGAGTCAAAAGATAATCTTAAAGCTTGTAAGGATCTTAGAAAAATGGGTATAAGGAAAGAATTTTGGCCAAATGAGAATGGAAGATGTCACCCATCTTTGTTTACAATGTCAAATGCAAAGAAAGATATATTCTTGTAAACTTTAAAGAACGTCACAGTGCCAAATGGGTACTCAAGTAACATTTTGAGGTGTATTGACTTGAAACAATGAAAGCTCATTGGATTGAAGAGTCATGATTGTCACATTCTTATGTAGTAGCTATTACCACTTGGCATACATCATGTATTACCAGACAAAGTTACTCCAGTGCTAATAGAGTTGTGTTCATTTTTTCGACAATTATGCTTCAAAAGCTTAAGTCTCTTAGACCTTGACAAGCTTCAACCTTGAATTGTTCTCACCTTTTGTCACTTAGAAATGTTATTCCCTTCATCATTTTTTATAATCATGGTTCATCTAACTTGTCATCTAGTTGATGAAGCAAGACTTGGAGGGCTAATACATTATCGGTGGATGTATCCATTGAGAGGTAAATATCTGATTCCATTGTTAGAGGTTATTATTTAAGGGTAACAAAGGATTCAAAGGAGGTCATTTTTATTAATTTTCGATCTTTTACTTAGGTATCTAGGACACTGAAAGTCTTATGTATGAAACAAGGCTCAACCAAAAGGTTCCATAGCCGAAGGATACTTAGCTGAAGAGGTTCTTTCCTTTTGCTCTCAGTATATAGAAGGCATTGAGATATGAATCAATAGGCCAGCATGTGTTGATGATTATCCTGATAATAGACACCTTTCACATGTGCATTCATTTTTCCGCTAATAGGTAAAGTAGTAGGAGCTTTCTCAACCTTTGAATTATCAGTTATGGAGAAAAGGCAAGCACATCGATATGTGCTTCTAAATTGTCCGCAAGTCAAGCCATACATTGAGTGAGTACTTAGGTAAACTCTAACTGACTCTTAAGATTAATATGAAAATGTTGGCACCAAAAAATTGTTTAGTGCCATTGGCTAAGGATAAAATTCAGTCAAGCAAGGATTTTGACGCAGTCTATAGCATTAGCTGAGTCATAGTTGGCATGGACAAGAAAGATAATGGCCGAGGGCAAAGCCAAAGCACTAATCGGCCAAGTAGTTGATCGGCTCAAATGGGAAACTAATCTGGAATACAAGATGGTGGATCTAAAAGAGCTGCGGTGTAACATCCCGAAGAATAGTGCGTTTGATTAGTGCTGTTAATCGATTTAATTCATTGCATTAGAAAAATAAGAGCAATTAGAATTAAAATGTGAATGTTAGGGTTAGGACAATTTAAAATAATCATGTAAAAAATTTAAGGTTACTAGCAATATTTTGCAAATTTGAAGGAAATTGGTTAACTTTTGGTATTGTATATCATAAAAACTGAGTTAGTAGAAATTATATTGTTAGAAACCCTAACTCTAGTAGCTATAATTTAGCCACATACATCGATCATGTGGCGCCACCATCAGTCACAAAATGGGGAAGGATTGGCCAAATGTCAACCACCTAAGTAACAACCAATGAAAAGTAAAATTTCTAACTACTTAATGTCATAAAACTTCCAAAATTTCCTTCTAACTCTAAGATTTTTTGATCCCCTCAGTTGACTTCTCTTCGTTCTTCTTTCTTTCATTTCACTTCATCTTTCCTTCCAACTCTAAGCTCCATCCACTTCTTCCATCAAGAACTCAATTCTAGCTAGTCATTACACTAATTTGAGGTAGGATTCTTGAGCTTTAGTGGCTATTAAGGTTTGTGGCTAGTGAGGTTTTCTTGATTCCTCTTTAATCTGATGTCATGTGATGATTATATGACTTATTTCAATTGATTGAACATGAAAATTTTTGGTTTGGATTGGAAAAGGAACCAAAAAGCTTAAGAAGAACTTAAACAGAATAGTTAGAAATAAAAATCCTAAGACATGCATGTACGACTTGACCTACAGAGATCAGGATTTTATGAAACTATTTTTAGATGAAAATAGACATTCAGACTATATAAATTAGGAAAGGATTGGGTCAGAAATGAAGGAGATATGAATTTTTGAAGTTTCCCCTTGAGTCTTGTCCAGGATTCTGACCCATACAGGTTGGGAAGGGTATAACTTGCCCTATACAATTTCAAATTAAGTGAAACTAATTTTGTTAGAAAGCTAACACATAGATGGTCATGCTATAAATGTTTCAGATTCATAACTTAAGTAGATTGCTTTCAATAATTCACCAAAGTTGCCTTATGTTTTGATTGGAATGAAACATGGTAGCCCACTTTAGCCAAATTTAAGAGCTTATAACTTGAGCTGTGTCCACTCAAATGAAATGAAACTTATAGGGAATTAAAGTTGGTTCTATTAGCTTTAAAATGATATAAGTTGCAAATAAATCCAATAAGAATTCTATTTTTGGTGAATTTCCACATTTTAGACCCTAATTTTGTCTAATGGCAGGGTAGACCCTTAATAACTCAATTTATACTTATCAAAACTTCATGGGACTAAAGGGAATTGAAAATAGACAATTAATATAATATCATATCCAAAATTCAGACTCAAATGAATTAAGATGGAATTATTATACATTTTAGAAAATAGGGCAGAATTGAGGAACTTAGGTAAAGTTGCTAAATTGATTGCTTGGACACTCTAATGTGTGAATAAAGTTTATTTACAATTAAATGTTGTAATTCTATGTTAATGTTGAAAGGTTAATGAGTTATGTTGATTCTAATGCTTTGGTTAATTGTCTGAATTAAAGAGCACTATTCATGTAGAAGTGGATTTGATTCATTTTGTTGCCGAAATTCTGGCAGACTTTATGTACATAATGTGTTATGCATGCAAAGACATATGCTATCCAAGTTGAATTGACCATAACTATGTAAATTATGAAAGACAAGATGAGATTCCTTCACTTAGAGTAGTTGTTTGGGTCCCTCCCAGTGAAGGCAGGTAAAACTATTGGGTCCTTTTATGTTGGAGGTAGTTGGCCAGTTGAGTCCCTCAAATTTAAAGACACATGGGTCCTTTTGTGGGTCAATTCTGAGTGATAATGGTCACTAGTTGAGTTCACTCCTAGATCCAGTTACCCAAAGGCAGTAAAGCTGAAAAACATAGCAGATACGTAATCCTAGGTGTGTCAAATAAAGAAAGTTAAGGAAAGCATGAGTGCATTTGCATGATTATATGATGTGCATTTGCATATGCATAAATATTATATTCTTGTTATCATTATAAAAAAGCTTGCTCAATTGACAAGTGTTTGAATAAAATGAACCTGTTTCAGAAAGGATATTTTTGTAACATTCTAAAATAAAATTTATAATTATTATGACATGATTACTTCTTCATAATAAATCGAAACAACTGGAAATAATAACGATGACATGATATGTGGTGGTGTAAGGAATCCTATTGAGAATTTATAATTCTCACTCTTATGTATATTTTCGTGTTATTTTCAGATATCTGAGGAGAGCTAGAAGATGATCATACTGGGTAGAGTTAGGAAGATTGAAGATGGCTAAAAAGTGCTATTATATAAGGTCTGTTAAGTAACAGTAATAGCTCCCAAATGTGGTATTATGACTTAAGTATGGTATTATGCTCGGGAGGATGTTACTAGAGGCATAAGTACAAGCCTCTAAGTCCAAGGTTTGGAATGCAAATACTCAACCGGTAGACATGTGGCAACCTTTCCATGCTACGGCTAGGAAGATCGAGCTAGCTAAGGGATACGCAGCCAAAACGATTATTCAAGAGCAGTTATGGAAAAAGATTTGTCTATAAATAGAGCAAGCTTCGGCCATTTCAGGAGATCCGGAATGATCAACTTAGCTTATCAATTTACTTTATTTTATTTTACTTTTGCCTTTACCTCTTAGTTTAAACTTTAGTCTTATAGTATTTTGGCCCGTCAATTGTACTCCTCATTCCTCTCTTCAAGCTATCCACATGGATTGGCCATGGGTATTTGAGAAGGATACACTTTATAATTGGTTTGAGCTTTATATAAGTCCTACCGATTGCATTCTTGCCATCATCACTAGTGTTTTCGGTTATATTCACACTTGATCTTAGCCAAGTACTTCCTTCGAATAACTTGGGAACTCATATCAAGGGGTAGATTTCCCCCCTTGGAGCAATCATTTGACATTTGGAATCAAAAGGGTTTTGGCTAACTGATTTCAAGGTCTAGCATGCCTAACATACCCAATAGTTGAGAAATAGCCCGAATAGAAAGTATTTCTTTGAATGATATAATTTAATTCCAATTCTCTATATAGTGAATTTAAGGACTTTGTATGAAGGCGGTCTAGGAGTTGAAAGCCTTGATTCTGGATATAGAGAAAACAGTAAATAAGGACTTTATTGATTAGTTTCCTAAAAAAGTAGGTAAAAATGTGATAAGATTTTGTTAAAAAATGATTCAAATTTTTTGTTATAACTGGTACATTTTAACACTTTTATTTTAGATTATGAACCTAGATGTTGGGTTATGTGTCAGATGATTTAAAGTATCTAGCAAATAGTCTGACATAAAATGCTAGAAGGATTTTTGCATTTAATATTAATTGGTTCAAATTTTGGATAGCTATGGGAGACCATGGGTTAAAAGCCCAAAATAAGGGAGTTTTTGTAACTTCTTTTACGTCTTATGTTGCTAGCTGTGTTGATGGGAATTTAAGGCAAGCATATTTGTCATATTATGGCAAATTGGAAAGCATCATTGAGCTTAACTACTATGATTGGTTTCGACTTACACTATTTAAGTGTAAATAGGCTGACACCACTAGCGAAAAATGGTGTAGAAAAGATGCATGGAGATTTACTTACATTAATTTTCACAACTAATTCCTGCTTGGTGACCATGAAGACCATGATCCATACATTGAAGCTTCTCAGGCTCAAATCGTATATTAATATGAATGATGAGGTGAATACAGATTAGAGTGTTGTCATGCATTTGAGGCCAAGGGACTTGTGCGATATGAGCGAAGGGGAAGATAATGAAGTTTATGAGAATGAGCCATGATCAAAGCAAGACTTAGATCAATTATTTGAAGATGTTGGTGATTTACCCATGTTAAGAGATGATGCAGAAGATGAATTATGAGGTTGGGGGAGAAACAGAGTCAACTTGTGAACCTTGTTTTGGGACTTTAATATCTCGATCTCTAGAGCTTTGAATTAAGTAAGACCAAATTCATTTGAAAGTTTAATCTATGTAGGACCAAATTGGAAAGTTTTATAATTTATTGACCAAAAATGGAATTATACTAATTTTTGCAATGTTGTTGCCCAAATTTGAAGGTAAAACATGACAGCTTTATTTAAATGGGCATAACTTGAGTTACCTTTAAGTAAATTACATGGGACCAAGAGAGTTAAGTAAAGAATATCTCTATAAAATACAAGGGTCAGATAATAAGAAATGGATTTATAATGAATTTTTAAAGAGTACAAATTTCTACTAGGGTATAACCCAAGTGTTAAGCAAGGCATAGAACTATGAACTTGCATGCTCATGGTATGACAATCTTCATAGTTAATGTGCCACTAATGATATGCTCATGGTAAGGTTATATATATGCTTAAGTATCTATACTATGTGTTTTTAACATCTGCGAATGTCATGCATGCAAGAATATTTTGAAACTAAAGTTACAAGGCATGTGCATAAGTACATACAGCATCCTCATGTATGACCATGTATAAGAATACATAAGATAACATGAACTTGCAAGTTAATAAAGAGATGTATTGAGCCTCCACCTAGTAGTGTGTAACACCTTCCAAGCACATATGCCATGCTTGAGTCATGGGGCTAAACCTAGAAGTTGCTATAGGTGCTGTAAAAGACTTTAAAATCAGGAATATATATATATATATATATAATATATATATATATATATAGCCCTTAAATTTCATATTTCATTACTACAAAAGGAGTTACAATTCTAAACATATTTGCTACATAAAAATAGAGAATTACAATTTAAAAGAAATATAACTAATCTTATTCACTAGGCACATGCTTGGTTTGGGATCGTCACTTTATCGGATGCCCGCTTCCATTTTTCGGATTGATCTCAAGTCCAGGTCTTACGTTGTGAATGTCCAAAGACTCTGCTTCATACTTGGAGTTTATCTTAGGTACTGAAATGTTTACGAAAAAACCCACAAATAGGTAGTGAGAACCTAAAGTTCTTAGCAGATAAACTGAAACCACTAATTATACAGTGTCATCATAAAATTTCCAACTTCTTTGGTTTATTATAAAAATGTGGATACACACATATAGGCATTGGTTCAATTTTAAAATATATTTTTTGAAGTGAGGTTACTTTTAACAATCACCTGACATACCTCATGACAAGTATAATAACAAACAAAATATCATTTCAATCATAATCACAATAATGTTATAATAAAATGCTTAAATATGCATGTGCTACTACAAATTCTTGACATATGCAAGTGCACTTGACTTTTCTTATCTTTTTCTTTAACTTGCAGCTTGATCTTCTGTACTTAGTCTACTAGAGGTGAATAGCCTCTCTTACGCTGCTTATCGGGTCTGAGCTTATACCTATACATGAGTGATGAGTTTACTTTCTCTGACCCTCACACCGGTCTATTCCCCTTAAATCTAATCAGGGATTGGCACAAGTTCTTAGACAATATCGTCCTAGCTCACTACGAGATGGAGGCTTAGTACGTCCCTTTACGAGTTCTTATTATCTTTCTTCATTCTTGAACATGATCATGCATGCACATGCTACATGCACTTATGCACATACTTTATATCTTGCTTTCATACATTCTCGTATATATGATTTCCATAAACATAACATATAAACATTTATAGCATTTACATACTTTTGCAGGAAATTTAGGGAATATAACAGCTAAAACATGGAGGGTCCCAAAATAGATAGTGTACTCAATTAACCAGCCATTCATATTAATCATAATCATCATAGATAATATATCAATAGAACATTATATTAGTATGAAATTGCATTAATCTTAGGCCTTTGAATCTTTCATGGCTTATGGGATCCTTAAATCAAGATTTTCTTCAGTTATGTCTTTGTCCTTAAATTTGTCCTATAATTCTAAATTTCACTAAAATTTCATTTTAATTCATTTTGATCTAAAAATTTAATAGATTTTAGTTCTATTGGTCCACTTTTAAACTTCTTTAGTTTCACTAAATTTTGATATGTATAACTTGAATTATTAAAGTTTTATTCAAGGCTACCCTATTTCAGGACAGAATTGTATACTTAAATTTAGAAAATCACTAAAAATTCATCTTTAATCATTTTAATACAAAATTTATACCAATGTGTAGCTATTTGGACCATCTTTTAAGCCCAAAAGTTTCATCCTAATTTGGTAAGTAGAGCTCGAGTGATGAGCTCCTTAAATGGGCTACTATGTTTCCAGCCGAGCAGAGCATAAGTAAACTTCAAGGAATTACTGGGGAAAATCCACTCATAATTTAGACCTGAAATTTTTATGGCATAATCGATTATGTATAATCTTTCTAATAACATTAGTTTCGCTTAATTTTAAGTTATATAGGGCGAGTTATACCATTCACATCACTTTCTGATTAGGATAGAAAGTGAAATCCAATAGCTAACTTCTAAAATTCATAACTAATTAATTTTAAATCTAATGGTCTTATAATTTATTGCTTTTGAAGTCTAGTTTCATATAAAATTAGCTTCATTCAAATTTGACTTCTATGTGGTGAGTTATTAGCTTTGCCATACAGATGATGCCTAGGATTTTCTCCCACAACCTTCTTTATTTTGGATTTCTTTTAATCTTTTGGTATATCCTTCATTCTAAACCAAGTTTTCCTCTCTTGAATCACTAGAAAGGAATCATATAACCATCATACAAGATCAAATACATGATAATACAAAGAAATCATATCAGCCACAAAACCACCTAAGATATCAAAAAACAAAGAATTTGAACTACCTACCTCAAAATTCTTGAAATTACGAAAGCAAAGAAGACAAAAGTAACATCCTAGCCTTCCTTTCACACCATGGCAACAGGTCACATGGAGGTTGAGAGACTCTACTTGATAGTTGATCCTCAAATTGATAGAGGGATTTTATAGAGGAGAAAATGAAGATCAATTTTCATGAAAAGAGTAAGTGGATTTGAGACCAAAAAGGGCTCCAACTTTGAGCTTCAAACTCTTAACCATGGAAGTGTAAAAGAAGGAGATGAAGATGGAGAGGAAATGAAGGGGGAAGGCTGAATTTTTGAGCGGCAAAGGAGGAAAGAATGATGACTTATTAGTTAAGTTGGAGTAGCTTGTAGTTTAAGTTTGATAGATTAAATTTCATTGGTGGGTTTGGAGTAAAAATTAAATTCTCCTAGGTTAAAATTTGAGTGGCTCATTTTTAGTTACCAAGAGGGTTTGTGTGACTAGTTTCTAGTTACACATTTTAGGATTTTTAACTGTTGTTGCCCACAGACAATATAGGACCCTTGAGGATTAATTCAAGGTATTCGGTTATCAATTCGGGTATTTTGAGTTACTTAAGTTAATGTAATCTTGAGTGAGTAATCTCACACTTTTGCTCAAAATTATAAGTAGAAAATCTCAGCTTAAAATTATTGCAGATGTTTTAATTGTCTACCTAGTGTCATGGTGCCTACAAAACCTCAGAATTGAGATTTTTCTACAATTGCCCCTTTCGACAACCATAAGGTCTTTATTACAATTCTTCCATTATTACCTAATAATTACAACTTCATCCTTAATTCTTCTACGATTTGCCAATTTAAAAATTTGCCTTTGTCTCAGGCTCGAGTTTCCCTCTATCCTTAGAACTCGGAATGTTACATAGTGGGTTAAGACGATATCGTCAAAGATGATTACTTGGGTCAGCCCTTGAACAAATTAAGGGGAATAAGTTGGTGTGAAAGTCGAAGAAAGTAAATCTAACCATCACATATAGAAATAAGGTCGATCTTGAAAAGCAAGCTATTATCCAAGAGTGAGAGAGGCCATTTACTCCAGAAGAACAAGTACAAATGTTTAAGTTGCAAGTTAAAGAAAGAGACAAGAAAGATAAGTGCACTTGCATGATTTAGCTATATGCATATGCATATGCATATTCTATCATCTCATTGTGCTATACAGTTACTATTATTATGGTTGGAAATTTCATTATTGCTACTTTTATACCTATTCTAGGAAATGCTAAGTGATTGTTAAAAGTAACCTATTTCGAGAAATATGATTTGAAATTTAAAATTGAACTTATGCTTATGTGTAATTGTTCACATTTTCACAATAAATCGAAGCGGGTGAAATACTTACGAAGATACCTTATATGTTTAGTAGGTTATGGAGCATAAACTAGTGGTGTAACATATGTAAACTAGATTGGGCATGAAATTTGGGATGAATAGTTCCTAATCGGCTAAGTAACTCCCCCAATAGTAAGGGTAGCCCATGGAATATCCACCTGCGGCAAATTTCTTTAACCAAAAGAATTAATTGATAGAGTAGAAGTTATGTAATTTGGCTCATCCATGTTAGCATTAAGATTAGGCCAAGAATTTGCACTTCCTGGTGGCAAATCCAAATTTCCAGGAGCATTGGGGGACCATTTAGGCATATTTACTTGGCCATACTACAAGTTTCGACGATGCCTCCAGTGAAAGGCACTACTTCATTAGTAGTCTCAGGCATGTTTGTATAAACAACACTAGCCGAGTGATCTTTAACCAATGATGGCTCTTTCTGCTGTTGGGCCACATGAATCTCATTATGCATGATTGGTTTCACAATCTCGAACAACTGTTTCGACAATTGGTGCATTAGATCATTTAGACTTGAGCCTACTTGCTACTTAATGAATGAAGTTGTCATCACAATCGACTACCTTTCCTCATATCCTATTTGGGCGGAACTAAACATGTTGGAAGATGCTACCGTGGTTTTAGGTATGGGAGAAACGGCAGCTAAACTTAGTTGCTCTGAAGTCACCTTAGGAGATATAGTCAAGGTAGTCGAGTACATTGCCAGTTGTCCCCCAGCCTTTGGATTAGTTGGTTTTGACACAGGATTTGGCAAATCCATATTGATGGTCTTGCTAGATCTTAGATTCATATGCCAAGTACTAGGAATTTTTGCTGTTCTAAACTTGGAGGTCCTATAGGGCATGCCAAAATTAAATGTTTGATTAGAGTGAGATCAGGTAAACTTCTCTAATAAAATCTATCCGAAACAAGTCATATGATTACCTAAATACTTAGGTGATTTGTACCAAGGAGGATATTCTATCCCTTGATAAATGAATTCCTCAACGAACTTTATGAACAAGTGTTGAGCAAGCTCGATCAACAAAAATTGAATAAGAAACTTAAACTTGTATTATGATGAAAGGCTCATACAAAAGTAAAAAACCAAACACAAACCAAAACAAAAGAATAGCATAAACATAAAACAAATTGAAAGCTAACAATGAAAACCAAAACTGCCTCATGTGTGAGAATGAGTATCCTCTTTCCTTGCACTTCGAAGTCTTCTTTTATATCATCCAAGAATCTCATTTTTATATCCACATGTTCCAATAGTGGTCTTCAGTTGCTTCAAAATGCTTACTCATGCGGTAACTAACTCGAACATACATCCAAATTAGTGGTAATCATTTTTGCTCACATCAACCACTATCCCCAATTAAATCAACTCTTTTAATTATTAGGCGTTATCTCATTTTTAAGCCCATTTCCTTCATCTATGAACAAATGAACACTCAATGGGCTTCAATATTTTCCTTAGCCTATTTCTACCACAAGATGAGACCCATATCATACCCCTCAGCTTAAATTTATTAGGTCCTAAATTATTTTGGACTCATTCAACCCTTAACTAACTATCCATAGCTTTAATTATAGTGCCAACACAATGACAGTGCATCAAAATTAATTTTGAACATTATTTCAAAAAATTGTTTTAGTTTTTGTTTTCTCCGAATTAATATCTTTGTTATTAAATTTTATTTTTTGAGTAAAATATATGTAATACCATTGAGATATTAAGAACTAATACACTAGCCTGTTTGTTCACAAAATATTTATTCCACCTCAATCTACCAATAATGTGTTTAGATAGATTGAATTTTTTTAAAAGAAAAAAGTACTTTCTTTTTTAAAAAATGTGCTTGTTTTAAGTTTTTAACGCCCATTTGGATTAGTTTTGCACTTTTTTTAAAAGAAGTGTTTATAATAAAAAAAAATCAATTTATCACTTTTTTTTTAAAGTAAGAAATACGACTTCTAAAAAAAGTAAAAGCAGTGACTTTTAATAAAATTGTTTTCTAAAAATATCCTTTATTTTTATTTAAAATTACAATATATATCCTCATCTTCTTACCTTTGCCAAACCTACTTCTCTTTTCTCTTTTTGAAGGTCTTCTATTTTTTTTTTAATTTGACTATAAAAGAAGTACTTTTGTTCTTTTATATTAAAATAGGATTTTTTTTACATAAATAAAAAGAAAAAATTTTAATTACAAATTCTGATAATTGAATATTAATTATGAAAATCTGGGCTTGGGTCATTGTTAGACAAAGTGGCCTAGCTAGGTTGATTTCTATTGAATATTTTTCCTATAAATACCCTCCAATGGGCAGTTGATGGAGTCACCTCCATTTGTTAAAATTAGAATTTTTATGAGGAAAAAATGTCTGAGATTTATCATATTAATTCACCATAATGGTGAAATCGCAAACACAACAGATGGTGCTACATTTTATAGTCAAAATCCAATTGGTGTTACTATTTTCTCGTCATATATAACTTTGTCAGAGTTGAAAAATAGAATATTGAGGAAATTGGTCCCCGTCAATCGAAAGCGAATAACTAGAATAGTGTACAAAATATCTACTGCATTTAGGTTTGATGTCATCCGGTACACAAGTTTTCTAGTTGGAAGTGATGAAGATGCGAATCTGATGTTCTATTGTCACTCTCAATGTCCTGGAATTCGCATTATGGAGTTTGTCACCCTTGAAGATATGAACAACAGCTCCGAAGGATCAGCTCCCAATCCACAGTCTTTTGGAATGGATGTCAGTGCTAGAGGGTCAAGTTCTAATCCTATACCATGTCCAACTCCAGTAGCCACAGCTTCTCTATCTTTTGCTTTCTACAATCAAAATGTAAATGTTGGGTGTGAAAATACAAAGGATATGGAAGATGGTAGAAGCTTAAGGCAGATAATAATGGAGATTGCACAACCATTTATGGTAGATGGCCCAATCGTGGGTGTTGAAAATTTTGATCATCACGGAGACGATAAGGACGAGTCGTTTCAAGTACCAGTTGATAGTGATAGTGATGAAAGCTCAGACGAAGAGGCTGCTCCTATTACTAATAGCCAACCATCTGAAGCTCGACCAGTAATGTCTAAATCATAGGATCATCTGCGTCACTATTCATGCTTGAACTTGGATACGATGCAGTAAAGCACATGTACAGAGCTCTGTGGAACTGCAGGGGAGATCTTGTATAACGTAGGGAAGGATGAGTTGCACATTGGGCAACAATTTCCTAATAAGGAAGTTGTGTTATTTGTTGTAAAAAATTACAGCATTCGAAAATATGTTGAGTACAAGGTATTGGAGTTTGATTAATTGACATACCACGGAAAATGCAAACATTTTGGTAATGGGTGTACATAGAGTATATGCGTTACATATCGCCAGAAAAAGGAGCAGTGGGAAATTCGGAAGTACAATGGGCCACACGTGTTTGTCCACTTCCTTTTCCTAGGATCATTTGAAGTTAGACACGAATGTTATCTGTGCGACCATATTTCCCATGGTGTAGGATGATCTGACGATATCCATTAAAGTGCTGCTAGGATCGGTGGAGGCGAGGTATGGTTTCAAGGCTTCGTATAGGAAGGTATGATTGGTGAAGCAAAAGGCCATTGCTAAGGTTTATGGCGATTGAGAAGTATTGTACCATGAGCTTCCGCGATGGCTGCAAGCTTTGCAGATATTTGTGCTAGGTACCATCATCCAATTGACTAATTTGCCATATTATAACATGAATTTTCTCTATAGGAGCTGTGTGATGTTTCACCATTTATTCTGGTCATTTCAGGTTTACATTGAAGCATTTAAATATTGCAAGTCATACATTTCAGTTGATAACACCCACTTATATGAAAAGTATGGTGGCAGACTTCTGATGGCAATCGTAGAAACTCTACTATTTTGCTAATTGCATTTGCAGTGGTTGAGGGTGAGACCAAGGATATTTGGTCCTTTTTCCTGAGCAATCTGCGCCAACACGTGACACCATAGCAAGGAGTTATAATAATTTTTTACCATCATAGTGCTATCAAAGCATCTATAAATTTAGAAGATAGTGGGTGGCATCCTCCAATGGCATATCATGCATATTGTATACGGCATATTGCTTCAAACATCGCATTCTAATTCAAGAGTAAAGATGCATGATGAGCCTTCATGAATGTGGCATTTGCAAAGACTCAGAGAGAGTTTGTATATTATTATGGGCTATTAAGAGATGAGAACCCAGCAATATGTGCATGGATTGATAGGATCCCTAAAGAAAAGTGGACACAGTACTGTGATGAGGGACACAGACTCGGGCATATGATGACTAATTTGTTAGAGTGTATTAATTCTGTTCTCAAGGGACCCGCAATCTTCGAATTACAGCTGTTGTAAAGTCCACTTACTTCCGTCTAGTTGAGCTATTTGTAAGAAAAAGGGTAGGAGGCCGAGGCCTAATTTGTAAGCGGACAAGTGTTTTCGTAGGCGCTAATACGAGCAATCAAGATAAACAAGCAGTCCATTACCACCATGAATATGTCCCAATTTTCACGTGCAAGTGAGTCGTTCATAGTGGAAGAACTTGCATCAACAGCTGGTTGGAGTTACTGAAACTATAGGGTAAATTTACGAGAGCCCCAGTGTGATTGTGGGTACTTTGAGACCTTACACTTCTCATGCCCCTATGTGCTCGCTACGTGTGCATATGCGTGAGTTGATTGGGGTACTTATGTCAAGATGTTTACCTATTCAAAGCGTATTCAATGTCTATAAAATGGAGTTTTCCCTTGTTGTAAGTAAAGACTATTGGTTTGAATATTATGGAGTTCCACTATGGCCAAATCCAGAGCATAGGCGAGCCATTGAGGGTCGGCCAATTTCAACAAGAATCCTCAACAACATGGATGAAGTTGAGCCAAGGCAACCAAAGTGATGTGGTATTTGCAGGTAAGAGGGGCACACTAGATAAAGATGCCCAACCTTACATGCTTCAAGCTCCAGCCATCCTAGCATAGGCAACTAATTAATGTTTTGTTTTTAATTCTTCTTCATGTATTAACCACATTTGTTATATACGTTAATGTTTATTACATTTGTATTTTAGAGTTAATTGAAGTGGTTTGTTAATGATTTTCAGTTAACGATTTCCGATGATTAATGATTTGTAGTTATTTGAAATGAGAATGCAGTGGTCATGAAATAAAGAAGGATTTGTAATAAGGAAAAAAACCAATTACTTAACCTCATTAGTCTCAACTAATATCAAGTAGAATCCAACTTCATTTTTTCAATAAATACACTCTACCGCAAGTAAGAATAAAATGCAGTGAAAAAGAGAGGAAAGAAAAGGAGTTAACCTATAATGAATTAACCTATATTATATGTTTGAGAAGATGCAATCCTAAGTTTTAAAAAAATAAATCTTTAATAAAAAAAATTTAGAGAAGAAAGTCTTTTTTTAATAAGTTTATCCAAACGCATTCTAAGTGTGTTTTCATACAAGAAAGAAGAGTTTGTAAAACAAAAATAATAATTTACTATTTTTTTTCAAAATTATTAATATCTAGCTTAAAAAAAAAGGCAAAAGCAGTAATAATTTTTAATAGAGTTTGTTTGGTTAAAATTTCATGAAAAGTACTTGTTCGGATGTGGGTTAGCTGAATAGACTTCGAACTAAGATCGGGATCTCAAACTGCTCTTGATGTGATCGGCGAGTTGATGAAGCTAAGGTCCACGGCGGTGGAGGGTACCTGCAAGGACTCCAACACTCAAGTCAATGAGTGCAGGTAAGTGTATGCGAGGTAAAAGAAAAAGTACCTGAAGTCCGTAACTGGACTTATATATATGAGTAGGTAGTTGATAAGATTAGGGTAAGGTTCCGCCATCATAGGAGATAACTCAGGATGTCTATTAGCTTGGGATTAAAATGGGTCCGATTTATTGGCAACACGCAATGTAAGTTCCGATCCGTAATGTTAGAGGATCGTTACACTCAATTTGGACTTGGGCTTTAGTTCGGATTTGGGCCCTAACTCGTACGGGGATTCGAGATGGGCTTCGAATAGTGATGAGTCCGATCGCTACTTGGGCTTAGTTATTGGGCTTAGTTAGGCTCGTACACTCCAGTCCGGAACAGTGCCCCCAACTAGGTGACCACGGTCACTTCGTCGGGTGCTGAGTTCCTCATGATTTTTCGAGATAATGTTCCACGTTTTGAGCATAGGTCATCATTTTTCAAATGATTGACGTTTGCTTGTGGCAATGTCTTGGATTTACGGGAAGTGGCGACATCATTTTGCCTCATGAGTCGTGCCTTGTTGCCCCGTGTGGACGTGTGTTATTTTGGCGCCTCGTTTCGAGCGCCTAATCATTTAAATCGAGGCTCCTTTTCCACTTTTGCCCTTAACTCCTTTATGCGAAATGTCGTGTCATGCCCTTAGTGATGGTTGGTGTGCGCGGTAAAGGGGGCATCTTTAGACCTATAAATGCCCCTTTGCTTGTTAATTCCTACACTTTCTTGCTTGTTGAAACCTCTATTAGTGAAGAAGTGAGTACTTCATCCCAGATTTGCCATTTTCGAGCATTCGAGCATTCGTTCGAGCCTTTGTAATAGGTACACTCTTTCTTTTCATTTCCCATTTCTAGTATTTGTAATGCCTATTTTGTAGGGTGAAATGTGATATTAATGGTGGTTTGGTTTCCTTCCGCCATTAATCGCATTTTTACACAACTTGGGGGTGGTTTCAATCACTGCTCTACTTCATTTTTACTTAGCCATCATATGTTTAGAGGGAAACCAGTAAAGTCTGCCTTTTGGTTTCCATTCCATTTTTGAGAGTTTCTGACTTATATTTTTCCCGAGTTTGTGACATAGGGGTAATTTCCTTTGTAGGTTGTTTGAGATCTTGAAAATGGTCAAAAAGTGGGCTCTAACCTTTCCTCCCGAGATCAACTTCATCTATCGGTGGGTCGATCCCGAAGTCCTTTAAATCCCTTTAGTTGTAACCTTGGAGTTCCTGACTCATTTCAGAGAGGAAAACCTAATCTCGCCGAAAGGCGAGTATGAGGAAGAGTATTACCTAGAGGCCCCTGGTTCGAGCGAGAAAGTGAGCGATCTCAATCTTGAGGGGGGTCCCCGATGGATGTGGTTTTATGACGTCTTTAGCTCCTAACTAGGAGTTCGGATCCCGTTTTCCCACTTTTAATTGGAGATTCTGTGCCGGACTGAGGCCGCTCCTTCCCAACTACACCCAAATAGTTAGGCGATGATTAGGGGGTTCAAGATTATCCATGAATATCTCGGAGTAGCGCCATCCCCGGAAGCTTTCTTTTTTTTCTTTACTTTGACCTGACCTACCGGTGGTGGAGTAATTTCGGGTTGGTTGTCTTTTTGAGCTCATGTCAATCGGAAGATATTCATTCTCTACGAGGAATCCTTTCACAACTTCAAGCCTGTTTACTTTAAAGTTTTTGGGTGCCCGAATTCGATCCCCTTTTGGGAAACCTTGGAGAGAGAGCTCCGATTTAATGTCTTCTGATGCAAGTACTTCGGTGCTCCCCAGATAGAGGAGAGTTATCTTAAGCCCGAGGAGAAGGCTGTTGTCGACTTCCTTCTTGAATGTTTTGGGAAAAATCATTTAAACTTGAAGAACATAGTTGGCGTAGAGCTCAAGGAGGCCAAGTGATGTCTTTTTTTATTGTTGCTGCACCTTCTTCCTCCTTTCTTTATTGTATACTCATTTTTTTATTTCTATTTTGTAGACAAAATGGCCCCAAAGTCCACACTTGCCGAGTTTTGCTGTAGAATACTAAAGAGGCCCCATGAGGGGGACGGGAGTAACAGCCTGAGGTTGGTGGGATCCAGAGAGCCGGTGTTTACTCCCGCTCCAGATGAAGTAGCCCTCGTGGCTTAGTCTTCGAAGAAACAAAAGCTGAACAAGGTAGCCAAAGAGAAGACTGTGGCTCACAGGTTCTAAACTCTTCCCGCGTTGAGCGACAAGTCGAAATTCCATGTCATGGAAAAGGATTTCCCTTATCTCGACTTCATGGATAAGAAGCTAATGATCCCTACCCTCCTCGAGTGCTTGCAAGGGGATGATGAGAACTTGGTCACAAAAGTCCAATGGGCAGAGCATGCTATGCTGAAGTCAGTAGCTTTACTCCGCTATTTGGAGCCAGTCATTACTTCCAGCGTTCGAGCTATGGAGGATATAGCGTCCGAAAAATCTTATCGTTTTTAACCAAGTTGTTCGATTTTTATCGAATAATTGAGATTAAATAAAATTCGATTTAGTATTTATTTAAATCTAATTAAGTATCATTTAGAAGTATTAGATTTGATAGGATTAAATTAGAAACATAGGAGACCTTATAGAATTTTTCTAAAATCGATTCTGGATTTAAAAAGAAATCGGTAAGATTTGATATTTTAAAGCTGTTGGAACAGAATCAATAGAAATTATCTTTGTGAGAATCTTAGATTGGATGGCCAATATTTAGCCAACACTGTAACACCCTAATAAACCCATACTACGCTTAAGTCGTATTATGGCGTTTTATTAGTTGTTACTTATGCTCGTGGAAAACTAAACTTTACTTGAAATTAAAGTACGCGGAAAATACGGTAAAAATTTTTTTTTTTTTTTTAAATACGTCGTCACGTTTGGAAAATAAAGCCTTGCACGATAAGATAGCAATAAACGAGTGTATCGCAAAGAATTCAGTATAAGTTGAAGGAACAAAGGATAAATCAAAATACCATGCATTCAAATTACTACAACAACCATATAAATATAATTTGTCTCATAATATCCAACAAATACATAAAAAGGGAACTCATGGTCATGCCATGGCCCAAAAATCAAAGGTACACAAGTCTGACAAGGTCCAATACAAAATGAAATACAACAGGTAAGGAGCAATAATGGAATAGGCCCACGTAGACATAAGCTGGCTTCTCTGCCCCTTCCACGCCCTTCAATCGGATGGACTTAGGTTCTAGAGTGCCTAGTCCCCCTCGCTCCTCGGCCTCGGGGATCATAAGGAGTACGGATGAGACGAGGGTGCCTGCTGCTCACCTCAACGCGACGGATGCAACGGCCGGGGAGTATGGTGGTGAAGAACTTTCCTCTGAGGATCCTCCTCAGGCCTTGATGAGGGTGATACTCGGGGAGCGGCGGCGAAGCGGCCCTAGGAGTGGCCGTCGAACTCACCTCTATCATAGGGATCTCCGGCGGTGGCATGGGCTCGGCTGCAGGTAGACCCGGAGACATGGGCTCCATCTCGATTTCTGGCAATGGCTCAGGCGGGAAATCCCAAGGACCTAGCTGCGATCCAAGGTGGCGATGAAGCGTCTCTTGAAATTTGGCGGGACTTCTGGCTCCTCTTGCTCAAAAATTCGACCCAGATGAAAATATATACGGACTATTGTGGTGGTCGTGGCCACAATAGCGTGAGTATCCCCATCGTAAACCCACTCATGGTGGGGAGGGTCCATGCTCCACTCCACGGGATGTGCCATTAGTATCTGGTGACGAGACGGAAAAACAACTAAGGTGAGAAATAAGATTTCTCAGTAGGACTCGACCCTGACACATAAGTGCCATCGTCATCATCCCAACCACTTCGGTTTTATTAATGAAAATAGTGAGCATGCATAAGGTTCAATTCTTGGATTTTCGAAATCATGAATATCCTAAGCGGATTCACTTTTAGGGTATCCTCTAATCATTTACATCATCATATACATGAGCACAAATATAATTACATAAAACATGCATGTCTAAGCTATAAAATTCTCTTAACTTCTTCCCTTTCTAGGGTTTTGGACCGAGGTCCCTTTTCTTTTCTTAACTTGACTCTATCTTTTCACCCACTAAACATAAGTGGTAATGAGCTCATCTAGTAGTAGCCACCATAGAATTTCGGTACTTACACTAGCTGGGTCATGCCATGTCTCATGTAAGAGACCCTATCCCTATCTCACTAGGTGGGTCATGTGCATGCCTCATGTGTGTGAATTAGTGGGTGAGGGGAGCTTAAATTAGGTTACCTTCCTTTTTGAAGGCTCACTCACTTGAATTAAATTTCTTCTTATTAAAGCTTATGATGCAAAATATTTCTAAGTCCATAATTTTACAAAATTTGACATGTAATTTAGACCAAAACTTCCCAAAATTTTGCCAAACAGAGAAACCAATATCATAGTATCATCAAGCATCATATCATATCATCATTATCATATCATCATCATCATATCATGATCATCATCATAACATCATGTTTGCACATAAACATAGGCATATTCTTAAGCAACATTTTATGAGCTTAGCTTAATAAATTTGGTGCAAGCTTTTAATTGAGATTGTCTCTTGTGTAAACTTCTTTTATTGGGCATAGTGCCAATTTCACCTATTATCCTTTTTGACACTTTTCAGTTGAATTATAAAGGTTTTTCCAATGCTTAATGTAGGAGTATTAATATTTTAAAGCTTATTTCTCCTTATTCTTTAACTTTTACCATAACCAGTTTTTACTTTTACAGTCGGGCAGTAACTTTGAAAATTCACCATAATTCCATCTTTTACTCTTTTATTTCGAATTTTTGTGTGGATGTACTTCTCTGAGTCTATTTTTAAACAAAATAAATCCCACTTAAAAATTCATTTTGTAGCTTGAGTTATGCACATTTTATTCTGACTGTTTAGGATTGAAAGTTCATCTCGGGTCAGTGGATTCTCCACTTCACTGGGAGTTCCTCACATGGAATCTGACAAAACTGTTTTATGGGAGTGTTCTTCTATGTCTTAGCTTTCTAACAAACTTGGTCCCACTCAAAAATGTTATGTATAACTTGAGTTATGCACGTTTTATCACCCACTGCCCGGACAGAAACCCATCCAGGAACAGCAAACTTTAAAAATTCATATCTCTCTCGTTTTAAAGCCAAATCTCACATATTTATATGTATGAAAAGTTCTTTGAGTCCATTTTCACAGAAAATTAGTTTCATTCCATTTTGAGTTTTGTGGAGTGAGTTATACTGTACGCTTTACAGACTGCTAAATTCCAGCTTAACTAGTTTTTAAGTTTTACATATCAATCTTGTGGAAATGTTGCTATACCACTTCAAATCACAATTTTTATGTCTTATCTCATCATCATACTCAAAGTTTTAGTCACCAAATCAGTATTTTAAACCAAACTAAAGCAAGATACATAAAACCATCATGCCACATATTCTCACTTTAAAACAACACTTTCAACAAGACAAGAAAACTTATAGGGCAAGAAATGGTCATGAGACCTTGAAGCAAGTCCTAAAACCATCTAGCTATAAAGAGCTTAGGAGTTCTAGAGCTTGAAAAATACATGAGAAAGAAGAGTTAGAGTCACTACCAAATGTGTTCCTCTTGAAAGCTTGAAGGATGAAGATGGTTGGAGATGGCCTCCTTCTCCTTGAGCCTGATGGTGGGGCTTGTGTATGAGTGGCTTTGTTTCTCCAAGGACCAAAAATGGTAGTCCTTGAAGGGATGGTGATGGTGGTAGAAAAGTGAGGACTTAGGGTAGGAAAACAAGAAGAACAAGAAGAAGAGTAAGAAGAACAAAGAGAGGTTTAGAGAGAGGTGAGAGCTTTTTGTGTGTATTCTTGAGAGAGGGAATGAAAATGAATTGAGGAGGGAGAATGGACTGAAGGTGGCGCAAATGAGGGGGGAGGGAATGATGTGACTTTGCTTCTTACAACAAGTAAGAGAGTGGGAAAACCTTGGGGCAAAAGAGGGAGTTGTGTTTCCTTTGAGTCTTGGCACTTGGGTAAAGACTTGTAGTGTTTCTTTTCAAGTCGTTAAAAGCATGTTCTATCCTAGGATTGTCATTGGATGATTGTGATAACTCCAAGTGTCACAATCTTGATGGAGGAGAGTAGATCTTTTGTCATAACTCAAGGAATCTACTAACATGGACTCTTGATCTTGTGGTGTATGATGAGAAAGCAAATGGATGGTTGGATATGGCTCTTGCTTTGACCAAACTTTCAAATAATAATTAAAGGGAAGTTTCTACATCTTTATAATTGTTACAATTATCTAAATGTTAATTAATTCAATTGGTTTAAATTACATATTAGCACATTTTAATTGAGAAGGATTTTCCTCATTAATTATGCGAAGAGGGTGTGAGGATTAATTTTTCATGTGATTAGGGTGTGATGCTTGCCATTCTCTTAGTTAATGAGGTTAGGTTACTTTGATTTTATATTTCTACGTCATGAATTAATAAGGATTGGGCAATTAGGGTTTTAATTATAACTTTTAATGCATTATGTCTCAATTGTTGACTTGCCTTTAATTTACTAAGCCCTTGCTCTCGAGATTAGTCGATTAATTCTCAATTAATTGCTAACCCCTCTAATTAGCCGGGAACACCGAGCTAATTAGCAGGTAAAAATAGGGATGTTACAAACACACCCTTCAATGTGGCGCAACATCAGCCCTTGGGGAGGGCAGCTACAGTAAGTTGAAAGAATGAAACACGTCCACCAATCACCTTTAAGCTTCCTTCAAAACTTTCCAACAATTTCCTTCCAACTCCTTTTGATATTTCAGCCATATTAGGAGCTGACCCCTCATCATTTTTCTTTCTATTTCATCTTATCTTCACTTCATCTCCATCAAACCTCCAAGCTCCATCAAGATTTCTTCAAACCAAAGCACAAATCTAGCAAGACTACACCTAGAAGAGGTAGGGATTCAACTTCTTTTCTTATTTTCTTTCTTATGGGCTGCTTGGGCTTTCAATTTCTCTTCACTTGTTGGTGTTTTAATTGGGTATAGCTAATGAATATTGGTTGGTTTAATAAATATCTTTGGGTTTGAATTGAAGTGGAAGTAGAAAGGTTGAGAAATAGAAAGGAGTGGGGAGCTGTTTGGGCAAAACCCTACAGTGTCCGTACGTGTGATGTGTATGGACGAAATTCCAGCCATCAAAGTCTGATGAATGTATTTTTGTATGAAACTAGATATTTAGGGCTTTCTAGGCATATAAGTTATAAGGCCATTGGATTAGTATTGAGTGAGTTATAAATTTTTGAAATTTAGCCTGAAATTCTGGGCCCTTTTCTAGGCAGTGTGAGTTGAGAAGGGTGTAACTCACCCTACAAAACTCTAAATTGAGTGCAACTAACTTTGTTTGAAAGATAACATATATGGAAACATCCCATAAAAATTTCAGAAGTTGATTCAGTCCCATTTATTTCCAGTAATTCGATGAACTTGCCTTAAGTCTAAATCGGACTAGGATAGGGCAGTCCAGGAGGTTCAACTTACGAGACCTATAACTCAAGTTATACTTTTGCAAATGAGGTGCAATTTATTTAAAATAAAACTTTGTTCCGTTAGCTTTAATTTGGTATAAGTTTCATATAATTTTACCTAATTTCCTATTTTTAATGAATTTTTACTTCTAAGAGTGCAATTCTGGCTACTTTTAGGGCCGACTGAAATAAACTTTGAATAACTTGAGCTACACAAATTAAAATGAGATGGGACTAGAAGGGTTGAAAACTAGACACATAGCACTATAATATATCCAACATTTAGGTCTAAATGAATAGAATAGAAAATATGGTGAATTTTACAAAAATCGGGTAAAATGGAGTAGAAAAAGTAGAAACCGTATTGATCTTGGCACACTATATGATTGATGTTATTGCTATACAGTTGCTGTTCTATGTTGGTTTGAATGCTTGATTGATCACTCTGGTAGCCTGGCACTATTTATGGGGAAGCGGACTCGATCACATTATGTTCTTAGAAATTAAGTGAAACTTCCTCATACTAAGCAAAATATTTTAAATGTGCATGAAACATGTATGGTAGATAGATATGCATGTAAACTCATGAAGATTATTAAAGGATTCCATATTATTTGGGCTAGCCCCTGAATAAGTTTAAGGGGAATAGATCAGTGGGAAAGCCGGGGAAAGTAAACTCGGCAATCCTGTATAGGAATTATCTCAGTGCTGAAAAGCAGACAATTACCCAGGAGTATGTGGCCAAAGACTCCCAAGGGACCAAGAGTGGAAAATATAAGTTGCATGAGTTGAAAGCTCCTAAAGACTACATACATTTTCCATTTCATATATATATATGTTAAAGTCAGTTATCTGTATATTCCTCGTGTTATATTACTGTTTACCTATAGTTATTGTTTCAGCTATGTTCGCATGCCTGTTTAAATATACTAGCATTACTTTAATTTAAAATTAAGTTTTGTTTCGGGTTATATTTTCTACAAGTCAAATTAAGCTGAATATTACCGTTATATTATATCATTTAAAATTAAGAAAAAATCGAAACAATTGGGAATGACGATGATGGCAGATGTGTGTAGAATTGGAATTCCTACTGAGAATTTTCTTTAAATTCTCACCCTACTATATATTTCTGCGTCATTCTCAGATCATGGCGAACACAGCGATAGACATCCTCTTCATTGAGTTCCCCGATCTCCACATTCGCCTCGATCCGTTTCTACACTCCATATATATATATATATATATATATATATATGGTAGTTGCCGGTTTCGCTTTTATTTCTTTTTCCGTAGAGATTTTGCCGTCCCACTTACACACCCATTATTTGACCCCTCCGCACCCTATATTGCTATCCCGCTTTACATGGCACATCCATTTCCACCTCTCTTGCACCGTAGTGACTCACGTGGTTCCACAGCTTCACCACCTTAACAGATCCCCTCTACTCACTATCTGAGGAAGAGGATCCGTCGGAAGCGACGAGCTCATCTTCCTTGTCCTCTGCCTCGAGCATGGATTATACACCAGCGGATGCCAGCATGGCGAAAGGATCCCTTTCCTCGGAATCCATCTAGAGGACTTATGTAGCACAATAGGAGGAGATGTATAGAGTGACCCTGTAATACCCCAGCATGAGTTACAGCGATCTGTCGATGTCGGGTCCTGAAAAATTGAGTCTGAACCCTATGCTTCCTTGGAGGGCTATCGGATTGAGACTTTTCTTAAGATCAAAAGTCCCGGTAATGGTTCACTAGGCATCAATGAGTTGAAGAGGGATTTTTAATTAATTTTAGAGAATGGGTAAACCCTTTGATTTCAACCCCCAAGTTTAGAAAAACGTAAGTTTTCGGAGAATTGTACTAAAACCCAAAAGTTGGATTCTGAATCTTAGGGATTTTGAATTTCTTGATATTTTGTTGAATCCAAATGGGGGATATTTCCTTATTTACATTTATGTTTTAAAGTTATTAACTTAAAGTTAAGAAATGTAAATAAGCGTATGATACCCATATCTCCGATCCGTTAGTACATTCTAAATTTTCACGATCTTTGCATTTTCTCTGTGGTGTCGATTACAAGGGGATTGTAATCGATTACCAGTGGCGGATGATATGTGAAGATTAAGTTTCTTCGCATGTAATCGATTACATATAGCTGAATGGGTTCTTATGTTCTTAATGTTCTTTGGTAATCGATTATAAGATAATCGATTACATATAGCTGAATGGGTTCTTATGTTCTTGATGTTCTTTGGTAATCAATTACAAAGTCTTGTAATTGATTACAATTTTTGGATTCTAGGTAATTGATTACAAGGAGATGTAATCGATTACCGGACGCTATATAACGCATGTTCTAGGACGCTCTCTCTCATTTCTTCGACGTTTTCTTTCTCTTCTCCCCTGAAAACCTCCCTTTCTCTCTCTAAACTCACCCAAACTCCATCCTAATCCCTCCATATCAACTTCTTTCACTTAAACCACTTATAAACACCGATTAAACACTTCAATCTACTAAAAAATCAGCATCAATCCGTCTCCCTCTCTCTCTTTCGCGCGCTCTCTCTCTTTACCTCCACCATGGATGAGCTGGGAGCTTGGAGGAGGAAGAACTCAAAAATTCACTATCAAAGGTAAATCCTAACATCCTTCCTCCTTCCTTTTCCAAGAAATTCGAACATATGCTTTGATTGAAATTGTTCTTGAGCCCTAGGTTAGATAATTTGGGATTTTGGGAGTTTGAGTATGATTAGGATAAATCCTTCATGTTAGAAGCTAATATACAATTATATGATTGTGATTATAGTGCTAGATGACTCTGATGACTGCTATATGAGCCCGGAGCTCCATAGGATCGAGTTCCACCTTTAGGATGGTGAATAGTGAGTAGATAGCTTATCCTTATCTAGTTTCCAATGTATTTAGTATATATTTATATATGAACAATTGATTTGGTAGCCTATATTCCAACTTGATTACATGAGATAATGACTGAATTTTCGAAAAGTATAGTAGCCCATTATTTATATTGGTTTTCAATGAAGTTTTCATTTTGTTCTTGTTTGAAAAGAAAGAAAGTAAATTATTGAGGATTGGCTATACTTAAGGGTATCTTGATTTGTATGAAATTTCTCTGCACATGAGTCATGCATAATTTTGTACGAATTTAAATGTAAAGTTTTCTGAAGAGCATTATGGACTTGTATTGATTTTTGAAGTATTAAGATGTTAAAGATTTTATTCTTTCTTTAATGATACAATTTTAAAATTCATGTAAAGTATATTTTATGAGGAAAGACTTGGGAAGTCTAGACTAGGATACGCACTGCTTGGCGATGAGCGTTAGCCTTAGTGCACCTTGGATTATGATATTCACAGCCACTTAAGGGAGTGGTGCGTGTCTGTTATTCACAGCTATACATAGAGTGTGGTGCGTGCCTGATATTCACAGCCACTCTAATAGTGGTGTGTGCTGTTCTGGGATTCAATACGAAGAAAGGGCCACCTAAGTGTGATTCTTGCTTGATTATCCTAGAATAGATGGATTCTGTATTTGGAAAAGGAAATTTGTATAATATTTGATTAAGACTTCTATTTTGATTTTATTATACATATTATCATATTATCCTAATATCTATAAGTTGCACATTGTCCTATGTGGGTTAGAGACATTCTATCTCTCACTGAGTTTCATAAACTCACCCTGTTGTTTCCTTTCTTTTTCAGTTATAGGTGTTCAAGTAAATGCTACTCATTTGGTCCTTGTTTATGAATTCTGAATAATATGGGTGAGCCCTTTTTATTCAAGGGCAATTCTATAATTGTTTAAGTTTGGAAAATTCTTAGATTATTGTAGCTCCATAGTACTACAAGTAGGATCCGGCCTTGTCCTGTTGTTGTTGTTGTTGTTGTATTTTATTTATATTTATCAAAATTGTTGGATTTCCTAAAGGATTGGAATTATGTGTTTGCCTGAACGTTGTTTAAACGGGTTCAGTTTTTCTAAAGAATTAAAGTTATGTATTTTGAATGAATAAATGTAATTTTGTATTTTACTTTTATACTACATGCTGTGGGGTGCATTATGAGAATGCCTGGATCCCTAATTGATTGTGTGTTTGTGTTCCTTTGTGTAGGGAAAGGCTCTGTATTTGGGGAATAGTCCTAAATATAGAGGAGATTCTGCCCAAATTTTTAAGAAATAGTGTGATCAAGGCTTGCTAGAGGACCCGTCCCCTATGCGCCGGTCATTGCCTAGGTTGGGCCATGACAGACCCTCTTTTGGCATTCTGGGCCATAGGCAGTAGTAGCTTAGTGGATGGTGTGCATGGATGTTTAGTATGTAAAATGTCTTGTAGAGACCAGTAAGGGTGTTGTTTTGTAGAGATAGGCCGGTTTATTTTGTTTTAGCGGCCTCCTTTTTCATACCCTGTATTGTTTATGGTTTCTTTTATAAACTTTGAAAATAGACACCTATGTACATATATATATATGATGTAGTGCAATAGTTCTATTTATTCCGTAGATTTCTTTTCTGTTGTGGCGTTAACCCGTTTATTTATACTCACGGCCAAAAATAAATACACAAATTAATAGTTAACTTAGTTATGAGTAGATAACATTAGATTTATGTGGAACTTTAATTAGATAACTATACATAATAACTTATCAGGTAATATATTATGACTTAAGCATAGTATTTTGTCTAGTAAGGCATTACAGAGATTGTCAAAGTCTTGAAGGAGAAGCTGTCCCTTATTCGAGATGAGAAGTCGGCTTTGGAGAAGGCCAAGCAAGACGAGATCAATGGGCTGAAGGAGGCACTTAAGTCGAAAGATAAGCAATTTGAGGATTCCTGTTCTCGGGTGTCGGAACTCAAGAGGGCTTGTGCCGACTCTTACAAGCTGCTTTGCCGGAAGCGAGGATGAGAGTGGCTTAAGTGGAATGTGGGCTAATAAGTCGTGAAGAGATTAAAGAGTCTCTTACGGGCGGTGCCAAATTGTTTGTCGACGCCGATTTTAGCAAGGTCGGTTTGGATAAAATTGTGGTCGACGGTTTGCATCGTGGTAGCTCAGGGAAGAAGATGGCGAAGGCAAGAAGACCCTAAAGGCTGATCTGAGTGAATCCATTGTCCAGGCCTTTGGTATGCTTATAATTTTTGTTTTGCCACATTCACGGGTTCTTCTTGTAATAAATATTTTCCCGGCCTCCAAGGTCTTATAATGAAAATTTCCATATTTTACGGTTTTATGTAACGCCTTACCAGACAAAGTACTATGCTTAAGTCATAATAACCTATCTGATAAGAGATTCGTGTATCTTGATTAAATTTCTCTTTACTGTATTAGTACTAAGGCCTCGCATAAAGAATACTTGATCTCATAGCAAAATTTTCTACGTGATGGCGGAATAAATACCAATCAATCGATTAAACTATAAATAACTTAACATAAATAAAAATACAATGAAACGAGAATAATTGCAAGCGGCGTCATAGAATATGTATATAGATATCGATTTTAAAGTTTGTCAAAATGAGGCCGCTAATACAAAATGAAACTTGGCGGTATCTATGAGCGCACCTAATTGGTCCCCATGGGATATTTTATATACATTCTAATATCTGCCCATCCAACCATGACCCAAACTATCAAAGAGAGTCATTTTGTACATCTATCCCACTACGACATCGCTCTATCTCATGAGTCAGATGAAAGGAAAGGAACCCGTTCGCCATGGCGTCGGTGGAGGATGCCGACAGGACGGAAGCGAGGATGAGCCGAAGAACTAGCTGTCTCGGACGAGATCCTCCTCTGGAGGTCGAGTAAGCGACATCGAGCTGCGGTGGTGAAGCGAGGAGGGCCATAGGAGCTGAGTGGTGCAGTTGGTGGTGCTATGGGTCTTCTTCTTTGGTGGCGATGAAATGGATGGGCCATATAAAGAGGTATAGCAATGTAGGGGACAGCGGGATCAAAAGAAGGTGCATAAGCCCAGTGCAGTGAGAAAGTCCTACAGAAGAAGAAATACAAGCCAGGCCTTTGCCATATATATATATAGAATCTAGAAAAGGTCGATGTGAATGTGAAGCTCGGAAACTCAATGAATAGAACCGTCGTGTGCTCCATGGTGCGAGAATGGCGTGGAACATCTGATAGGGTGAGAAATGAATATTTCTCGAGTAGAAAATCCTAACTTCTATACATCGGTCATCATTGTCATTCCAGTTGTTTGGTAGTACAACATTTTTCGAATAGTATCATAAAGCGATAATATTCATTTTTAAATATTGCTTATAAAACATACAAAAACAAATTCAATTTTTTGTTATGAATATACTAATGTACTCAGCGAGTAAACATAAGCGGAATAATAGCATGTCATGAATAATAAATAGAGATCTAGAACAATCAATAGAAAAGTATTGCAAAGTACATATGCATGCAATGAGAAGATGCTCATCTTATTCTTGGAGAGCTTTACTTTGTTATATCTTACTTCCATCCTTGGTCCACAGGAGTCATTGGCCGTATCTCTGGGTAATAGTCATTTCCAGGGCCAAGGCTCGTTCCTATCTCAGCAGGATGAAATTTGAGTTTACTTTCCCTAGACCTTCCCATTTGATCTATTCCCTTAATTTATTCCGGGGCTGGCCCAAGTGATGTGGAATTCTTTACAATGTCATGAAATGAATGCACATCTAACTTGTCTCTTTACATATGATGTACTCAAGTTGTCATAAATTTCATAACATATGAATTTCTTCTGAAAATTCAGTTATTTTAACGGATCGTCCACTTCCCAAGTGAATAGTGCCAGGACCACGAGTACATTTATACACTTAGAAATTTCAGTATAGAGCAACAATTATACAAGTGCATTCATAACATCAATCAACAATCTCAATTACACATGTACATTCATAATCTCAATCAACAATTTGAATTTAAACATCAATAGAGTTTCAATTTAACCCCCCCTGTTCTGCCCGAATTTGGGTGTCTCATTCCTCATTCAACTCAACTCATTTAAATCAAATTTTTGAATATGTTATAGCCTTGTATGTCTAGTTTCTTCTCCCTTTGGTCCCATCTTATTTTGAGTTGTATAGCTCTCGACATAAACATTTTACCTCAACATGTCCTGTTCTTAGCCAGAATTGGGTACCTATAGAAGAAAATTCACTAAAAATCGAAACTAAGCTCAAATCATGCGAAATTGGTCTCATATTGAAGCTAACAGGACAACCTTTCATTTTCCACAAGTTTCACTCCATTTGCTTAAGTATACCTCGAGTTATAAGTCCTGAAAGTCTACCTTTCTGAACTACTCTGTTTTGGCCTAGATTGGACATAGGACAACTTCCGCGAATCACTGGGAACAATTGGGACCATAACAAACTCAAAATCTTATATTGGGTGTTCCCCTGTGTGTAAGCTTTCTAACAAGATTGGTTTCACTCGATTTGGAGTTAACTATAGGGTGAGAATACACCTTCTCTTCTCAACCCATACTGCCCGGATGAGAACCCAGATTTCTAGGTCTAACTTCAAAAATTCATAACTATTTCTATACTAATCCAGCTATGACCCTATTTATGATATATGTATGGAAAGCTCTGAATGTCTAGTTTACCTAAAAATGGTCTCGTTAATTTTTAACAGCAGGAGACGAAGCCGTTACTCTCCGCCGTACGGACTGCCGAGGGTTTGAGTTTTCCAGCCCCTCAACTTTTTCATATCTTTTCATTTCTTTCTCACCAGCTTCAATTCGGGATTTTAACCTACATAAACAGCCCATAATCGCTCAGCTATAATTCATCATAATTTAATTCAATTCAACACCCAATCAAAATTAAGAGATTGGACCACCATCAATCCTTCAAGGAATCAAAAAGCCAAGTAAATTTAGAACCTCTACCTCTCACTGCATGAATAATTTTGGTTGAGTTTGCTTAGCTGGAGCTTGAGTGAAATCTCAGTTGGGTGGAGTTGGGTGAGTGGAAAAAGAAAAGAGGAGCTGAAGTGGTAGGATTCTAAGTTTCGTAGAAGGGTGCGAATCGAGGAGGAGGAGGAGAGTGTTATATAGGCATGAGTGGGGAGTTAGCTTTGGAGAGGTTGGATTAGGCGCCAGCTTGTAAAGGTGAGTTTGACCACCAGCCTTGCTCTCACGTTGCCCCTCTTTGTGTAGTATTAGAATTGCTACTCGCGTCGCTTTAAAAGTGGGACTAGTTTCCGATATATTACTGAAAATGAAGTCGGAACTTCGTATTCTTTATAAAGTCAGACTTCGTGAGCGATCCAGTTATGAAGTGAACTAGGGGCCGCTAGTCATCCAGTTATTTGAAACTTGAAAGCAAAGCGATGTGAAACTAAGCTCTTAGAAGTCGAAGTCGTGAGTGTGAGGACCTCGAATATCGGAACTTCGGAAGGATACTAGAAATAGAGGAAGCTCTTGGTATTAAACCTTCGAGATCGGAAATTAGAAACAATCGACGTAGCACTTGAGATTAAGTCGAAATCAAATTCCTCTTTGATGAGGCTCGAGATTCTTATACGCCTACACAAGGTCTGAAATCGGAGGGAATCTTCAGTGGGCCTTGAGCCTTGCAGAAACAAAGTTCGGAACTTAGAAAGCTGCACTGACTAGGGTGAAGTCGAATTTACAAGACAGGCTTCGGAAATAATTTCAGACGTTAAATGAGATCGGAGTGCCGAGAAGCTCGGACGTTACATTTTATTTATTACCAATTTTGTTAATTGATGTCTGTAAGAAGCTTGTTTTTTGCCTAAATTACGTTTTACCGAGCGGATGTAATAACCAAGTTGGATTTCCTATGTAGGCTAGAAACTTAAGGATTTCTTTTGTTTGCTTAAGTTAGCCTTGGAGGCATGATTATTGACGAGTATAACATCCAGATTTACCATGTGTAGCTCCAGAAGTTTATTTACTTGGGACTTAGTAATCATATTTCAGAGTTGTTAGGCTGGGGTTGTTTTCTCTTTGACTAAGGGTGCTCAATCCATTAGAAGAACTAAAAGCAGGTTGAGAGCGTCAGATACGAATAATAACCATAGTGAGTGCAACGAGGAATAAAAGGTGAAAACGATAATTAATAATCAAAATAATGAATGCAAAATGGGATAAAATAGTAGCAAAAGTAATGTATAAAAGTAAATCAAAGATAATATATAAAAGCGAGAAATCGAGAAGAATTTACTAGGTACATAGACCTCTGATTCAGCCTCGTTAAAATCTCCCGGAAAACCGATTGGAGACAAAAACCCGAGGAGTAAGAAAGAATCACGGCTGCACCCGCTTAATTTGCACTTTAGATATGAAAAATTTCCGTGAGGTTAGAGGTTCCATGACCTCGGAATTTTTGTGTCGACAATGTGGATAGTTTGTATGCCCTATTTCCTAAGATGTCGATAACTTTGTATGAGCTTTTCCAATTTGCACTAATTTTTCGTGACTCGCGGGAGGCTTTTCGATATCAGCATGTCGGAGATCCAAATCACCTTTGTCGAACATCTGAGGTATTACCTTGGCATTATATCTTTGGGAGATTCAATGTTTCAGCGTATTCTTCCTTAAATGAGTGGGTTTCACCATTTTGCCTTCGTCAGGACAAATCAAATTTCCATCGGAAGTGCTTAACGATGGCAATGTGTAGTGTCGAACATATTGGCGTTCTTTAGGAGTAAACCCCTCGACTTTGATCGGTGATAACATCATTGTGTCTACCCACGTGCAAGTGGCAGCAGAAGGAGTTTCCCTTATGCGCGTCGAATCGCGGAGTGGTTCGATGGGACCATAGTCTTTTGACTCCATTGTATGCACCTTAATTACCTATCAATTTCTCTGTTATTCACGCTCAGGTAGGATTGTTTGTTGATGGCATCACGTATTTACCGTTTGCTTATGGGTGCTCAACCGTAGAGTAGTGATGTTTGACCTTGTAGCTCGAGAGGAATCCTCAAAACTTTTGATCAAT